>JACCPG010007457.1:0-31684 GCA_016069955.1 Drepana arcuata
AAGTTACCTAATTCCAATCCGTCGGGCGGCGAGGTCAACAGTCGCAGGCATGTTCCTGTTATCGCAGTCACGAGCACGGCCGAGCCGGCTGCCATGCTCGTCAGCCTTGGATGGAAGAACATAAGTTTTATAAATTAGTGACAATGCCTTGAGTTATTTCGTAGAAGTGCCAAGGTTCTTAGAAGTGGCGGCTTGTCGCAAGTACGGTCGGAGCACTCGGTGGGTCGGTCTCGGTCGCACACGCGGTCCTTCCCGCTGACATCGCCGCTACCGCTCTCCGCTCTCCGCCGAGAGGCGGGTGTTTACGTCGCCGTTCACGCCGGTGGGCGCCTCGCGCCACTGCCGCGCCGCCACCGGATTCAAACCACTCGACGTGCCAGTCCGTTTCGAACACGCTAAGAGACCGTCAGTGTCGCCGCGGAGTCTTAACTTGTCGAACTTTCACCTCCTGGCGCGATATCGTTATCTGTGATAAACTCGTTGCATTGAGTGAAATTGAA
Source organism: Drepana arcuata (assembly GCA_016069955.1). Lineage (NCBI taxonomy): Eukaryota > Metazoa > Arthropoda > Insecta > Lepidoptera > Drepanidae > Drepana > Drepana arcuata. Next base: position 501 of record JACCPG010007457.1, read on the forward strand.
TGTGCGCGTTCTTAGAAAGCGTTTCTGTGAAGGCACGCGGACGGACGGCCGCCGGCGACGTCGATTTCTGCAAATTAATTTCTACAGTGCAGTCGGTTTCTACGAAACTGCTTACAAAGAGTTTTACCGAGAAGCGAAACGGCCGTAAAGTGGATTTGAGGAAATATAAGTAATTATAAGTGGGCCTGTGAGTTTCCGTGTTTGTTGTAACTTTAAGTCGTTTACATTGGATCCCAAACAACATATCACACCTCCAATGGTGGTTAAGCTACCAGGTAAGACCTCCTGCATATTATTTCTATAACTAACAAACTACTAACTTTGGCCCCGCACCATCAAATAAATGGTGTACATATACCTATATGTAAGCCTCGTGTCTTCTGTTATACATGTCGACATATAAATATACCCATTATATTGTCATCATGACTGAAAAACACGTGCTATCTTAAAATATACTGGGCGCCAGCTGTTATCATTATTTATCACCGAAGGTTCGGGGTCAATGTGTTGCAAAGCGATTGTGTGACGTAATTACTTACTGAAGGCTTCCCGGAATATGTTTAATTTAAGCGTTAGTGACATGACATTTTTGTTGTATGTATGTAAGTTTTCATATGTAAAACTACGGTCACATCTTTGTGCTAAATGGCTTAAGTACTTAAAAGAATAATCTTGACAAAAAGATTTACGTAAAAAAAGCACTAAACACGCAAAGCAACGAGCGGAATATGTTATTCGACCTTTATTATAATATAAGGTGAAAGGATCATAGATATGCTCAGATGGATAAAATTTCAATATAAAACTGTAAACACGACACTATGCCCTAAAACATGATAATACGTATAGATCTATTGAGCAAGTGATGCGGAGGGTTGTGCTGTGTTGTGTGCTCGATGGCAAATTTTGACAGACTGCTCTATCAATAAATTTACAATATAAATATATTGTATCTGTACCTCCGGAAGTCAAATAACTGTCATATGATTCTCTTTATAAATATGAAACTATGGAGGGCAGGCAATACTCCTGTAAGTTTTCATAGTAACGGTATCAGTTTAGCGTATTAAGCACCTGTGTCCCTGGTATTAATAAAATCAAACCATCCGGTTTTCCGATATTCATTATATAAGTTTTTTTTTATGTCCCCAAACACTATTGTACGTAAACTAACTGTGCCTCACGGTTTCACCCGCATGCAATTTGCCAACTGTCACGTCTGTATCTCTGGGCTTATTGGAAGCCATGATGATAATATACATATTTATATGAAAAATTAAATTAGCCTACATTACTCCTTATATATCCTTATAGATATTTGCCACAAACAACCAGACGGACAGACTGACACAAAAACTTTCAAATAGCATTGAATATTTTTATTTCGGCTCATATCCATAGTGTTAGTAAATAAAGGATTTAACTTATGAAACTATGTTACTAGGAACTAATTGAATTAACAAAATCAGCTTAAATTAAACATACACGCTTATATTAACGTAGGTCCCTCGGTTTAATTGGGCACCAGGCATTTATATACATGTGTGTGCACCTAATGCCCATTGCCCAGCCTAGTGCAGTTAGGTTTCTACGAAAATAATATTTTGAAAATCGAACTGTCATTTTGACGTAACAAACAGACTCTTAAACTTTTTCTCTCCTATAGACACCTCAATTCTAAAGTACACGTATGCATACTTTCGTTTCATGTACCTTAACAATTGCGAACACTGCACTGCCAAATCGTTGACGTCTCCAGTAATTTCTCATCAGTCAGCTATTGTGTTATTGGTTTATGAATTCATATTAGGTACCTATAGCTGCCTTGTGACGTAGCGGTATAGGCACGTGAGTCACAGATACATTCAGACTGTCGAGTGTCAATCTTTGACAATATTTCGTATGGAATTAGATAATTTGTGCGTGAGCATATTTCAATTCGATTTTTAACACCTTTGCAACACGTAAAATACAGTTTAAATGTATGTAGGTTGCATTCCGTGGACTTGCATGCTTATCATTCTTATTACATAATGTATAGCTTTATATTGTCCCTATTAAGTAATAATTATGTAACCTAAGAATTAATATGAATGATAACGAAGGCTCCTCTTATACAAATGGCATATGTCAGTCCGAATAAGAATTTATATAAAAAAAAGCAGAAAGAGCTCCATTTCGTTTTTGTCCTAATGAATTTGACATAAAACCTTTTTCAGTGTTATTGTATTTTTACATTAAAATACGCTCAAAAATACGTATATATCCGTATACACATGACAAATGTACAAAAGGTTGAGCCAACTTTCAGAAATGTATGCAGTTTGCACAATGCTCTCAGGCATTCCTTTAGAAAACAAGTTGATTTAATTACGCGCGGCAATTTTGAATGTTTAAAGACAAAACTTTTTAGTGTCACAAGCTATAAATACATACCGTGTATTATACGTGTAAACCTGATCAGTTCTCGAACACTTTGTTCAGCTGTGCAAGCAGCGTTTTAAAGCCGAAATCAATCAATACTTTGTGACATGGACAATCTGCATTCGGGGAAATGCGATGGCATTCTGTTCCGTTTGTCACTTTCTGATTTATATATGCTATACAATGTCAATGGCCATACAATGCCAAACCGTGGCGACTTGTATCTTTGAATTAACTATGTGCCAGGGGCTTTTTTGTATATTTATATATCTTTAAAAGATTCTTGACTAGGAAAAGTTTCATTTCATGAAAGCACGTTTTATTATAAGAAGAGAATTTATTGTATAAATCCCACTTGGGAAAATGGAAACGCAAGAAAAAAAGACAATTAGATTGTCAATTAGATACTATTATACAATAAAAATAATTATATAGGCAGGCACGTTATCCAACATCGATCAGTTATGGGTTTCATTAGGATAACATACAAATCAAGGGGGATTCTTAACGGTAGTACATATATGCTAGTTTAAAAATATATTTTGCAGGTATTTATACCTAGCTTAATCACAGCCTCCTTGTGATCCTTAAGAAAGGGCCTTAGTCAGTATGACTAACGTTAACGTTAACGTTGTATATTGTATGCACATTATCTGCAGTGGCGGATATGGCAGGTAACAAGAGCAGCATAAGCTTTGACTGTGAGTAAACCATCCAAAGAGCAGAATATAAAACATACATACATATCATCACGCCGAGTCCCTAACGGGGTAGGCAGAGTGTATAGAGCGCCAGTTCTCTCTAGACTTACATACCTCTTTCGCTTCATCCACATTCATCAGTCTCTTCATACATGCTCCTCGGTTTCGAGTACTCTTGACGTTCCCGTCCTTGAGCGTCCTATCGATTTGATCCAGGTAGTTGGAATGTGGCCTTCCTCTTGCCCACACTTTTGCTTTGTATGTATATCTGTTCCGTCAATCTTTCTTCACTCATCTTTTCTATAATATAAAACGTTTCTCATTAAGGAAAAAAAGAATAGTAAGAAAAGTTTTATAGCTTTATTTTGAACCGTTAACAACAATACTATGAGGACAAAAGCCCAATGAACTTTTGTCATGCATTTCAACGACCCTGTGCATTGTCAACAGTTGACGCTCTACGACATTGATAATGCTAAGTTTCGCAGAAACATTAGCGCTGGAACGTTTGATAAGTACTGAGAATTTATAAGTTCAATATTAATTTCTATGAATGAAATCTCTAGAAAATAAATTAATTTATCTTAATGCACTTACTGTGCTGATGTTAACTCATACACTACGGAGATATCAGTAGGGGGTGGGGGGAGGGGGAAAATAATTTATTAGTAGTATTCCTATGGGACCTACAGCATTTTCCATATTCAAAATGTACAAAAGAAAAATCGAACGATCGTTATTGATGGTCACCCATGCAAATAACGACAACGCGTGCAGTTCCTTAACTTCGCAGCTCAATATGCGCAATAGCATTTGCGCCACGAGATAAACGCTTAGTGTAAATAATGATACATGCTTACGAGTTCTCTCTAATCTAAAGCTATCTAAATTAATGGCCAGATAACTCTATGGCGCATCTGAAAATTCTCAGTAAACTATGTACATTCGTACCTACCTACTTTTTATGCGATGTACACATTACGTATTGGATACGTATGTGTTGTGTACACGCGCCAGACTTTCCTAGAAACGAACTATTGACGCTTATAATAATGCTCGACCATCTATTGTTTGAGAACTTCTGGAATATAAGGCGTTTCTTCGTCGCCATAAAACCAGCCCCAAAGTAACTATACTACAGAACTATAACATCACTAAATATGGTATGGAGCCTTTACGACAACACACAAAGCGACCTACTTTCGAATTCAGTAGAGTTAAGCTAAGAAATACAGTAACATATAGGAATTATAATGGTAGCTATTCATAGTCGACTATATTATATAGGTATGTATATTTCCATGGCTTCACAAGGAAAATGCATCAAACAGTTTACTTTAATATGCTCGGCGCGACAATACAGTTTAAATGATGAGAAAAAGAGAAAATAGTGTCTTGCTTCAGAGAGTATGTACTAGGAAAAGGCGAGTTCTCTCGAAGCCACGCGGACGCAAGAAGGTGGGATGGCTGTGTCGGCTGCGCGGGCGCAGGTATGCTTGTTCTCAGAAAACGCCGCGTCCGTTTTTGCTCCTTTTTCGATTGGAGTTTACCAAGAATCGAATGGCCCGGTGGCGGCCCTACTCGGAACTCGTAATTAATCCTTGGAAGCCTCCAACTTAAGGGTTGTTATGAGAAATCGCCAGCGTTATGACTTTTTTTAAATTTATTTTTTGCATTGTCTCATGTTGAAAATTGTATACGGGTTATTGTTCGCAGAAGAGCCGACGTCGCCTTATAAAACTTAATACGCCATAAAATTTTATACAACATTCGCCTCTGACCTTGCTGTTAGGAAATGCTCAGTTAGACGATGTGCTTCCAAGAATGCAATGCAATTTTATTAGCCATTTGCACGTCATTAATTTATGCAATGCAAATTGGTATTGCTCATTGTATTAGTAGCTAGAATAAATTGCGTAAGCTTGCCGGACATTCGCTCATCTCATTAATATCGGTCGGTAGGAATTATGTGATAACTTTCGCAATGGTCTCGAGCCAACTTTATTATAACTCCTTAAGAATAGCTGTTGTTGCATCATTTCGCCGTATTAATAATGTGAACGTTACCGAGCATACATATATGTCTGTATGCATACAAATAATATAAATGTTAAAGTTTCTAATGGATTTTATAACTCAAACGCCGTAGAACGGCCGAAAGAAATTAGATGAAATTTACCACGTGTGTTCCAACGCGGGTGAATCCGAGTAAAATACATAGGCATACGTATACTGCCCAGATTCCTTTTGTATGAAAATGAAATGTTCAATTTTCCTTGCTATGAAAGTTAAAAAAAAATAATAGGATCAGACCACCAACACATTGAATATTCTTTGGCGTAACTTTAAAATCCCAATTCGCTCCGCTGTCGGGCATCACTTGCCATGTTGGGCTAGGGCCACAAAGAGCGAGTCAGACTGAGGCAAAAAGATACGCTCCCGCATACCCCGCTTTCCAAGAAGAGCGGCTAGTTTAAATTTCAATGGCGGACTACTGCGAACCCGGTCGACAGTTTCGTCTAACGAACTGATTGAAATACTGCTTTGATCTGAACCAACTACACGGAAAAACAACCCTTTGAAGCCAGTCATCATGGTCCACTTTCCCATGGGATTCGTCCCTTTAAATTGTTGATTTTCTCTCTTTATGCATGTTCGTCCTTCGTTGGAGTTTTTGAATTGATGAAATGAATTTACAATATTTTTTTATAACTTTTTGAAGTGTATTTCTAAACTTTGGGAAGTTAGTTTAGTTTTGGAAAGTTTAATTTAGGTAATGACACTTTCTAAGCAATTTCTATAACGAGGTTTATCCTAAAAAGTCGTATTATGGCTTACAGGCGAAGTGGCACAAGCTACCTTGTAAGCTTTCGACAGGATGTCAGTCATGACTCAGAACCGAAGCAAGCAAATAAAAAAAAAATAAACTAGAAAATTTGGGTACTGGTGTACTAGTATTGGAAAAAATTGTAGTAGATAAAGCGTTGCCAGATGTGTCTTGTGTTTTGTTAAGGACGTAGTAAGCGGATGAACGACGTAGTAACTTTTATTAATAAAACTAAGAAGGTGTCGGCGATTAGATCACACCTTTAAGATTCAGTCAGAAGGCGTGAACGGCCGTGTGACGTCATGAGGCTCAATCTTCTATTTGGAGATGGAGAGTGACTCATGTATTTGTACACAATGTTACTTATAACAACAAAAAAGAGAAGAGCATTGTATTGATAGAAAAAATCGAGTAATTGTCTTAAGTATATTTATTCATTTGTTATTTATATACCACAGAAGTTTTCATGTTGCAGAATCAAAAGAAGCAGAAAAAATCGATGGAGGAAAGTTGGTAACGCCTCAACCTGTTTTACAAGTTCACAGTAGGAAACCCCTTTCACTCGGAAACGAGTCTGGCTCGGGATAAAAATAGTTACTCTCATTTACAGATTACACAACGTCTAATTGACTGGCCATAAATCGGTGCTCCTATATCGGCCCTCGTATAACGGAACGCGTCTATTTTAAAAATCGAAACTGCCGCGGGTCGTCGTTCCGGGAACCGTGGCTTCGAACGGCCAACCGGTCGGCGAAGTTCTCGAAACACGCGAAGGTTGCAGCTAAACTCTTACTTTGATCGAAACCTTTATAGTCTCTCTTTATAAGCTGGCAGTGCGCGCGCATATGCGATTGCCAGATAGAACTGCACTCTTTTTCTCTATGCCATTTGATTACCATCAATTTGTGCGGTTGAGGCTATAATTATGCGAATCTCTCCATATTATACACATGTATCATACACGCATCGAATTCAAATCTTGGTTTGAATAATATAATTATTGAATTCTCGAGAGATAGTCAGCACAGTGTCGTGAGTGTTGATGGAAATCAGCGCTGGCGCCGGACTGCGGAGTCAAAGGCTACAGGAATTCAAAAAGAATGGCATTATCGTGAACGACACACACCCATTTATAGCATTCCGCCTTGTTCCGACAGTTTTAATGTTCCGAATAAAAAACCTGTTTACACAACGTTCGTTGTAGTGAGTTTAGTGAATGGTTCTGTTAGCGGACATGGGCCCGCTCCGTTTCACGTAAAATTACGTAAGCGTTTAAGCAACATGCAATCCGTATTATATTTAATCCGCTAACGTTCAAAATGTAAGAGACAGGCGTCCATGTGAAACTCAGCGTTGCACTTCTCGCCACATGTTTTCAATATCATCTCGGACCAAAATATAATCTTACGGAGTTATTTATAACCGGAAGATACGCTTCCAAGAACACTGTACGTAAATGATGTGAAAGCACCACTACTGCACACAACTAGTTGGGTAGAGTATAAATATATTGGGCATATGGATGAATACGATAATAATAAAAAAAACTAAATTCAGCTAATCACAGAGAGAACGAAAGAATATAAACGTTTCTTTGAATGCGTGTGAAAACTAGCTCAAAATATTCATCCTGTTAACTAGAATGGCAAATAATTAAATGGTATTGAATTAAAATACTGTGTTCAAAGCGATAATAATCCATTTAATGGTCCTTGTATTCTAGTTCTTGCTTCATAACAATACCAAATAAGTAACAAAACTGGCTCAAATATAATGTCGTGGTTAAGCTTAGACTTAATGGAACAAGAGAATCCATTATAAGATGTATACCATCCTGATGTACCATCCTAATTAATACTCGACAACTTGAAGAGGTTTTAATGCATTTTATTTCTAATCAAAGCCCCAAATAACCTCTTTTCGTTTATTCTGACAGCTACAACCACACATTATTAACCATTTGTGGCTAGCTGTAGGTTAACCGTTATCTAAAACTGTTTAATGCATGAACGAGTGTAATATCTACGTAAAACTAAACACTCCCGTTAAAGTAATGAATCCTAAACGAACAACACTGATCATTTTGTCGGCCAATAAGTAATAAATACTGTTTTACGTAAATCAAACCACAAACAAGCTAATCATTGGAACCTTGGTGATTAGGCTGTCATTAAACGTTCAGGTTTCCCTTGAGATAAACGTAAATAAGGCTGTCTTGTATTCAGTAAAATGCTGCTTTAGATTGAATTCTAAATCTTATATAGTTTTACGACCAAAAATGTTGACGACCCCAGCTTACTTTGTTACTACTTGTATGAATTTTAGCGTAAGTATTATAATTTTCATAGATTATGATTATTAATTAATCGTGTAATGGCCACTACCGTACATATTTATTATCTTTGGTTCATTCCAATATAGTTATTGTATTTTTCTTTATATAAAAAAAAATACCTTTGTTGATACCAAAATGGTCTTTCGGCCTATGAAAATAACATTCAGATGGCAAGGTCAAAAGTATAAATAAAGAGCGCCGACTAACATGACCCCGTCATGACTCAGGTGTACCTATACGCAATGCTGGAGGGCTAGGCTATTTCTAGAAACCGCCCGATAATTTTAACTGTATGACGCATCCATTCCAAGTACTGTAATCGCCACTTTCTAATTGTACAAAGAAATATTAAACCGGCAGAGATTGTTATAACAAACATTTAAACAGAATAATTTTGTGCTTGTCATAAGACGTCTTGTTTTGTCATCTTGAAGGCGCCGAAGTTGAACGAATCTCTTTGAGGATGAAAACAATTTATTCACGTCTGGCAACATTTTCGTTTTTAGTAATTAGAGTGACAATTATACTGATATATTTTTAACTGTAGTACAAACATAAGTTTACAATCATTGCGTTTCTTTGGTCGGCATTTTGTATTAAGTCTAGAGCTGAATGAACTCCATGAAGAATCTGTTTCTGTATGTTTGCAATATTTTAACGTTTGAAATCGAGATGCCAGATGCAAGGTAGAAATCCATCAGAACAATTTGTGTTTGCCAAATATCGAATGATTTTGTAACATTTTTGCATAAAAAGTATTTTTCTCTTCACGCCTTCCCACAAGGGTCTCCGAAGGGGTAGGCAGAGGTGTATAGGTAATACCCACACACCCACTTTCCGCCAGAGGTATATTAGGTGCCAACGTGACAGATGGCGAGTCCATCGCCGTTACTCAAGCTCGACTATACATACTTATTTATTTATTTCAATAAAAACATAAGTTAACAGCTCTGAGCCAAAACACTTACATTTTAAATATTTACATTTGCAGTTACTTATTGTATAATTATAGGTACTCGATGAAAAAATAAAATTTAACTAACAATAAACTTATGTACTATTTAAAAATTTTAAAATGCAGCAGCTAATTTTAGAAGGGCGATCATGGAAGATATCCAGGTCCGTGTGCTGAGCGAGTGGCGAGTTGAGTAACGCCACCGCTCTAGGAGTAGGTGCAGCGGCAGCACGACGCGTGCGCACTCCCGCCTTGCACTGCCTTTGAATTTCTTCTCAGACGTATGCAGGTTTCCTCTAGATGTTTTCCCTCACCGTAAAGCTCGTGGTGTGTCTAATCACTGTACTTAAGTGCAGAAAAAAACTCATTGGTACAGTCGGGATTCGAACTTGCGACCTTTGCGTCGCAGGCAACTGCTCGAACCATACGGCCACCACGGCTTTTTTTGATTTTGTATTTTTCTCCTGCAATTAAAATAGCCTATATTAATCAGTGATAATGTTGCATTCAAATGATGAAAGAATTTTTAAAATCGGTCCAGTTCTTTTTGAGCCAATTCCTTATAAGCATACTTACATACTTACTTATATACAAATCTTTCCTCTTTATTATATTAGTATAGATAAGTTAAAATACTCTATAATCTAAAAAGATTATAGATTTCAATATTATATTAATTTGCCTTCAATAAATTTCAAAACAGTATTTATCTCCTTACAGCCTACGTAACATATTTCCATCTTGTTATTTCATACTTTGTTCGTCTGATGCTTTGTCCGGTTGTAAATATACACAAAAGGTTTAATGCTGTATTGTTGAAGGGACCCTTCAAACCTACACACGTATGTGAAGGATGCCAGGTGTCGTAGAGAACCTCTTTGAGAATACAATCTCTTTGAATCTTATTTAGGTTCCGACAACATTCCCTGAACGGCTGCGAATTATGTACCAACCAACAACATACAATTCTGAGAAGAGCTTTCACTCATATTTCCAGTGTAATTAAGGTTAACTCGACAATAAGGCTGTTGGATCATAAACCGGAAGTTATAGCTCGATGAATTTGTATTTATTACACTTTTTTAATTCGAAACCAGCAATAACGCTTTTATATTTGTTGCTCTTTCACGCAAAAACTACTGAACAGATTTGGATAAAATTTGGCATACAGGTTGATTATAAGTTAGAAGTTATTATCAATTCCACCAATAAAATAAAAATGTACGCGGGTGAACCCCGGAGCATAGCTTGTATATATATCAGACCACAAGGGTCTCCTAAATAGTTCAGCAAAGGTTTAGGTGCAAACACGACATGCATACTTCGCAACTAATGTTGTGGCATTTCGTTGTAATTAAGATAAAAAAAAAACAACTCTATGGAAGGCATCCGATAATTTCCCGAAAGGACAAGTTGCAGTGAGGTGTATTTAGATGCAAACAATTTCGACAATCAGTTGAACCTAGTGCCGGATATGGAGTTCTGGAGGTAGGAGTAACTAAGGTGTGGAGGCCCCCCTGCCCCAAATAATTTTTACAATAAAATGGTCAATAATTGTCGAGGTTTCCCAATAAATAATAAATTGTAAAACCAATAGATTCTTTTATTTTTAACAACTATATAAATATAATCGGTAGAGCAGAATTATTTGAAATTAGCGTGAACGAACGGAACCTTTCGAGCTTTTTTTACCGAAGTTTCCCGGCTCTGGTTGAAACCTTTTACGTTTCTGTACGATTATCTACTGGACAAGCTTGAGAAATAAAATATCATGCTTTCTCCTTCTTGAAGATTCCATCCTTATGCACACATCAATTAAATCTAGGTGATGATAACTCAAACTTTATTTACTCATCCTTTTTATATCTTACACAAGTGCCTTTCTTCATCTTTCGTTTGCGCAACACTCATTCCAACCAGTTTCTTTGCGAATCTCTTCCTGTGGATTCGTTCTGAAATCGAAATGCCGCGACAAAAAAATTTTGTAAATATGTAAACAAAAATGTATAGGTTATATGAATATAAATAACCACGAGAGAATAAGGGACGGTTTCACAACGACGCGGCTGGCCACGGATCACTTCTACAGAAGCTGCATTATAACAATGTGACACTTCGTGGAAATATACAGTGAGTTGGCCAAGCGTTGCTTGTTGCTTCATGACCGAAGAACTACGTTGCTTCTCATAAATGTATGTGCACGCAATCTTATTGCTGACGGGTAACGTTCCATATTTAGCTTCGAAATCTTTTTAGTTTGAATCTTCTTTCAACAAAGTCCGCGTGACGTCTACAGATCTGTTTGTCTGTTGGTAATGAATTCAAATACTACTGGATGGTTTTATCACAAAGGGATTTACGAGGAAAGTTTCAATGTATATAATATGTATATAAGTTTCAATGTAAATGACGATAATCGGTGCAAATGTCGGAAAAAGTTAAGCCGCCTTTATCTCTAGCAGCTTTTATCGAAAAGGCCGACTAATCGTTAGGATATTAGTTAATTATGATACTAGTGATCCACTATCGCACGCAATAGAGTTAGTCTTGCCCATTAGTTTACGTATAAAGACAATATAATAAACTACTTAAGCACATTTATTACGTCATATCTCATATGGGATGGAAACAGACTGGTGACAACTGGCTTTATATCCCATAGCGCCAACTAGAGAGTCTGCGCTATGAGATATACCAAACCAAATAACTATGGTATTCTGGAGAGCCAATCGTTTCAATTACTTGCTGGAATCGAGTAATCCTTGACATTTTACTTTCCTATCCTCGATTGTTTAAAAAAAATTACCTTTCTCTGCTTCTTCCAGATATATTGACATTGTATCTCTCCTTCCCATTGTATGTAGTGCGTGTTACGTATGTAGGTGCATATCTACGTAACACGCACATCCCACGTGCGAATTTCGTGTACGATCTATTTTTGAAATCCATTTTAATAAGTCTAGTAATCTAGTCGTGATTCATATGATAATATTATCTCGTAATTAAATAAATATGTCAATGAATCAAGTTACAATCGGATTTAAGTTGTTAGATTAGTGTCGTACCTAACACTCGTCACTTAACAGTTTGTAAAGTCTGTCTCTCACACTAATCTCTGAATTAAATTTGCAATGTGCTGACTCAGAACGAGACATGGCGAGTTCTTGCATTGTTTGGGATCCTATATCTGCCGTTCTACACATCTATCGAATTACGTCACTTGTTAATGGGGAGGGATCGTTTTTTAAACACGACCTCATCTAAGCTTTGGTGTGTTCCAGAGACCTTACCAAAACGAGCATTAATTATTCAAGAATTTTCAAGCGGTGGTTAAGTGAAGACTATAATTCTATCCCATAAGGGATAGACTATAAATCTATCCCTTGCGCACTCTTGAATTATGACTGCAATAAGACGTCACGCTGTCCCTGTTTTTTGGCTGCGATCTGCTATGATGGCATCATCGTAATTATTAAAATATTGATATAGTATGTGCCATATATTCTGAGACATCATCATTCAGTGACATTTTATATACATACATACATATCATCACGCCAAGTCCCTAACGAGGTAGGCAGAGAGTATAGAGCGCCAGTTCTCTCCAGACTTACATACCTCTTTCGCTTCGTTCACATTCATCAGTCTCTTCATACATGCTCGTCGGTTTCGAGTACTCTTAACGTTCCCGTCCTTCAGAGTCCGATCTATTTGATCCAGGTAGTTATATACATGACACAAATTACAAGAACCAGAAACTGTAATACACAATTTAAGTTACATATCTCTTCAATAATTCTATACTCTATCTAGGTCGAAACTGCGACGCAAACGTTCGACGATTCAGTACCTATAATAGTATTCAATCGTAAATAAATTAAAGATCAATTTACGCTGGTAAACATAAGGGCATGACCATTCATGCTTATATAAGTAGGAACGTGGGTGTGTCATGTACTTTATAATCACCCGTGACGTAACGGGTGACAGTTAAGTATTATTTATTCTACGGTTCAAAACAGGCGCATTGACTAATGTTTATTTTTTTATGTATATGCATAGTGTATGCCTATATAGCACGCCCAGGCTTTTACATAGTTCCTACCTCACCTGATTTGTCACGTATTAAATTATGACAAGAAAGTAAAAATTATATAGAAAAGCAATGAGAGTCTTCTACTCTACTAAATGAAGTTCGTACTGATGTCTAACAAATTTTAATCATCGTTCTTAAATATGTATGTGAATGAATTTCGTTATCACAGTTCAGGCACCGTGTAAATGAATCAGGCATAGTATTAATCATATTTTCATTGTAAAATGATAAAGCAATCATTGCAACACGTGGCTTACAGCGAAGTGGGTAAGGACCTTTACATAGATAGTGTGAACTAGAGAGCGGTTCCGAGAATAAATATCGTCATAGCAATCGCATTGTGGAGAGAATTTCAAGAAATCACATCACTTAGCAACAGCAGTACGAAGTAAAGAGCGATTGAGAACAGTGTATTGTACTGAAAATAGGATTTTATTTATTTAAATATTGTTTGGATTGGAAATTGTCGAGGGCGAGTGATTCCAAAAAGAATACAAAGACATTTGATATCAATCGAGTATATTCTATAAATGTGGTTACGTAAACAAGTATGTTACAACAAATGGAGGATGTTTGTGTTTGTCATCCCATACATACGAGCTACGACGCAGGGTTCTAGATTTTATTCCTGCACACATATATTTTTTTTATACCACATGGGTGACAATTTGACAAACAAGCATGCGGTCCGCCTGATGGTAAGCGGTTACCAACGCCTATGGAAGCTTGCAACACCAGGGGTAATAGTAATATAATAATGAATAGCTAATTTTTTGGGAGTGATGATATCTAAAGTTTTTAATTTCTATTACTCCGTATAATTTGTCTTTGGATTACTCTCTAACATATTTATTTTTATTGAGGTTACTAATGAAAACCTACTTACTGATTACTGATAAATTATTTTAAACTAATAATGATTTTTATACGATACGATGATTTTTCTTTGATAAGGTCTAACTCGTAATTTTTTTTATATTTTATTTTTTTATTTACTCGAAATTATTTTACAGACACACACACACACACACACACAAACACACACACATTCACACAAACACTTACACACACATACACATTCACATATCACTCAAATGAGCTCAAATATAACCACATAAAAAAGACATACTCACAAATGCTAAAATTTTTTAATAAACGCGCTTATACTTGGGCACATGTTATCTCATGAGCATCACTATCATATGTTTGTATATAACGATGATTTTACTTTATATAATTTTGGCGTCCCTATTTTCTTAAGTTCACTCACTTTTTATTATTAAATAAATAATGTCACCTACACCAAGAGGGGGAGCCGGGAGACCCTTAGCACAGGCAACCTAGTTTGGGCTCCTGTCTCCCACATACGATTGTATTACATATATTCTAGACTAAAAGTTTAAACCAACATGTTTTGTGGGAGTTAATAAATAAATATTATTATTATATATTATAATATGAAAGAATGCTGACCACTTTGACCGATGCTTAGACTTAATTTTTCACCCAACCTGAACACAGTACTATGAAATAAGATTATGTTAATGTTAAGTTTTGCAAATTAATAGGTATATGCAAATCAATTTCAAATTTTCAAATGTTCTCTGACAGTACCTATCTACCAGAAAGAAAAACGCACCAACCTAGTGTTGTACTATTCCGTTGAATACGGTTTTCAGTAAGTCAATGCGAGAAATACAATTAATCTACTAATGACTAGGAACGTACTACGTCAACAATATTTATCGATATATCGAAAAGTGAATACTACGAATATATTTATTATAGCGTCAACTTTTCCTCTCTAATGAAGTACTACCGGGAACAACGGTATTCACTGTGAAATTGAAATCGGAGTGTGCCAGCAGTTCCGCGAAATGTGGTGACCTCTCTAAATAAATACATTTCTGTCGAACGTCGCGTCGATTTGGCGATCGACATTGTACAGTCTCAAGGAAAAGTATAAGTTATACATTTTTAATCAAAATTTTGTAGGATATTTTTATATTATTTCTTATTATGATAAATGATTAGAACGTCTGCAAGCCTGACAAATAGAAACTGGCAAATTGAAAAAGGAAACTACATTCATTCGTTCGTCTTACAATACTCGAGGCACGCCGACATTATCGTCTGCCATTCATCTGCGAATACGTCACAATCAGGGTCAGACTCCAAGACTGCGTTGAGCGCTGAGAGAGTGAGCCCAAGACACAGGCACTGAAAATAAATTGCGCCTCCTGCCGCGCATGTAGTTGTGAGGAACAAATATCATGGCTATAATTTGATCATAGTTCCTTCTAACCTCAAGGGAATTATAGCCCAATGAGCCCAGTAAAAATTACGTGAGATACATATACATATACCGCAAAAGCGCTTTTTGCACTTTTCCAAGAGTATGGTATACTTATTCTCATGCGGTTTCCATACGCATGCACTCGATTCTAATTTAATTCTAATATATTCATGATAACCACTATCATTATCATAATATAAATGTTACTTGGAACCTATTTACCTCTTCGGGCACTCTTTTGAAAATGCGTGAGGTATGGGTAAGGTATAGGTTATGGTATATTATTATTACTTGGAACTATTCATTATTTAAGCTATTGTCGCTACTATCGGTTTTCGATAGTGTTTTTATACCTTCTGGACAGGATTAATGTTAATTGCAAACATCCTCTGCTATCACGAAGCTATTATTGTATGTATTATAGTCGTTACTGTACCTAATGCTCAGTCTATTCCATCGGAAATATTTTGTCGAACAAATGGCAAATACGTGACTCTTGAATGACTTGTCCGCTATTATGTATTCATGTCTTAGATCCGTTAGGATTGAAGTGTTCTGTGCTCCAAACCACTCAAACAAATAGACGTACCTTACTGATTTGCACATTTCTATTTAGCTTTTATCTTAACGCAGTAAATTCATTGAGTATTCTGTCGACGCGGAGAACGTAAACGTATCGTGGCACTTAAAGTTTTTTTAATAATCCATTTATATGATATTTAATAAAAAGTACAATACATTCCAAATAAAGGACGGCAAGTATATATATATATAACGACGTGAGTAATAAATCTGGATAAACCGAGAGACGAGAAGTGTGTGAGTCTAGTCTGGTGTGATGATATGGCACAATCGCTATAGTCCTGTCATGTCTCGCCTAAATCCTGTCACAGCTATTAGTATTATGCGTTAGGCAATCAAGGCGTTATAGTCAATTTGGTCACCATTGACCGAGTCAAGGACCAAAGAACTAAGAAGAAATTATTTCAAATGTCCCCCATACGTATTTAAAATGGCTCCAATTACCTTGTAGGCTTGTACTGAAAATGCCGACACCATTCCTGATTCGACCCGCAGACTCGATTACTCTACTAGAATAATGCCAGTACATAAATCCCTAACTAAAGGGGCTTTTATCTCGTAACAAATAGCTTACGCTTTGCATTGAATAGCAGCAGCTGCGTGAGCTCAGTGACAGATGTTGTGAAAGCGCGGGCGCAGGTAAAGCATTCCAGGAACGCCCAATATAATCGCAGTACGGGGAACTCGCTCTCTATGGCACGCTCGCACTCGGCTGCGAATCGAACACCTGCGCAATGTTTGCGCACATACACTATATGTATATAGTTTGTGATATTTAATAACTTTGAACAATCCTATATAAATGCATATCAATACTGGGCCATGTATAGCCTGATTTAGAAAAACATTTTAACGCGGATTTACTCTGAGTAGTAGTAGTACACTTAAACTACGTACGTACTACTAAGTACATTTTAAAAGGAAACACATACATGATACTAAATGCGTATTTTTGCAGGCACGCAATGGGCCCCGATAACCGGGTCATCGGATATACTAAACGAGGAGTCGTAAAGTTGGTAACTTCATATAAAATCTTGTTAAAGCCTTTTGAAATGAGTCCATTATCAAGAAATATTGATATTTAATCTAAGTAACAAATAAAAGGTATGCGATAAGTTCCAACGTAGGCACCTATTTCCTAGGAAATACAAAATGTAGGTTGAGTAATCCTAATCGATTGACTACGAATTAGAGTACAAGTACTAATAAACTGATGCCTTACTTATTACATTTAATACTATCTACGTATTATAATTATAAGAGTATTATATGTATATAAACTTGATACAGGACCTACAAAAATAGTCACCAATTGGTCGTAAATGGAATTCTCAGAAGTTTAACATTAACGTTGAGTTTTTTCATTGCTCTTCACTTCTGCCCCCTCCCTCCTTCCTCCTCACCAGCTCCCCCAAACCACCTCCACCCCTCAACGGATCCGTGTCATAACGCAACGCAACCACTGACTGAATTAAAGCGTAACTACCAACCAAGCCTAGCTAGCAACACTAGCAACTAGCCTCAGATGGGTCACGTATTTACGTTATAGATATGTTGGTAGTCGTCGCTACACATGGTATGGGTCGCGTCGCGTCGCCGTCATTCACTCGGCTACATGCTGGCTAATCGCTTGCTCGCTCACTTCATACCTTTTCGTTGCGTTTGCTGTTCGTTCACTCGGCAAAACACTTTATTTCATTTCAAACCGTTGAACAAGTCGCACGTCATCTATACTTCGTACCGGACGTTTAGTTTAAGCTTGTTCGAGTGTTTACCGATATAATGGAAAAATACGTCGTGCTACACTATTAATGTCATGAAAGTTTGACGTTTGGTAGTTGAAATAAATTTACATCAATTCATTTAATACTAGTGTAAACAGCTACAGTTCTAAATTTCTAATTGAACTGGTGGTATTTGTGATGTTTCGGATATGTGTTGTGTAGTGATTTTGATGGGTGAATATTAAAATCGTGGCCTCTAGAGACGAGCTTGGTGGATCACACGATAGTCCACCAGATCGAAAACAAATGTGTTTGATTGAAAGGCGAGAGGCAATAATCAGTCCTTTGAATATGACTTTAGCAGCGAGGTTATCACCGCATAGTGAGTATTCAGTTCTGTTAGCCTAACGACTGGCATAAAAATTCCATTTACCAATTATCAACATGTATTTCACAGAAACACTATCTGCTTTATTATAAGTAAGCATGACTGAGCAAACAATATTAAGCTATTTATAAAAACCGTTTCGTAGTATCTTTATGTTTTATGGATCTGAATTGCTGGAGCTGTAGTGAATGAGTCATTCTTAGACAAATCGTCCTCTAATTTTGGTCTAAACTGAGTGACTGATGAATAACATTATTGTAGAAGGGAATGGTGGTGGGAAGTGAGAGGGGCAGGCTGAGAACAATTTGCACCAAGCAAGTGAAAGATATAATAGCCGTTGGGTTATACAATGTGGCCAAGGTTCTGGACAGCGAGTCTAGGGAGCTTTGTCTGTTACATCAACAAGAGCTGTACTCCTAGGTTGAAAAAGAAGTGAATTATAATGACAGTTAAGAGTAAATTTCTAATTTGAGTTAATATAAAATAATATATATAAAAATATACTGACTTACAGGCCAGACAACTAGGTACAGTATTAGAATAACAAAATCAAAACTTTGATAACAGGGAAATGTGCAAACCAAATTGTGTAACATCATACTTGAGACAACACTTTTACATCATATATCTATTTGTCTACAAAACAAACACCTGATATGGAAAATTATCTTCATACACATGGTACACCTATGTAAGTAATTTACAGTGGCAGTTACTATTCCGAGGTCCATGTCAAAATAATCCGATGGGCCCTCTCATAATGCAGAGATCATGTTCATTGGTCTCAACCATTAAGAACCTATCCAAATCTATTAATCCTGCACAAACTTGGGAATATATATAAAACTGAACCCTGAAATATTGTTTAGATTCTAATAACTAGGTAGATAGGATAGGTATATAGAAAGGATGAGTGAAGAAAGATTGACAATACAGATATACAAAGCAAAAGTGTGTGCAAGAAGAGGCAGAGGAAGGCCACATTCGAACTACCTAGATCAAAACGAACAGACACTTAAAAACCGGAACATCAAAAGTACCCAAAGCCAGCGAGCTTGTATGAAGAGACTGATGTATGTGGATGAAGCAAAAGAGGTATGCAAGTCTAGAGAGAACTGGCGCTCTATTCTCTCTGCCTATCCTGTTAGGGACTCTGTGTGATGATGTATGTATGTATTCTAATAATTTCAATTACTTAAGTAGCTTTAAACAGTAGCTAAGTAGTTGGAGTGAAGTGATTGAAATAATCCCCCAGTAATCTTATCATTAGGTTCAGTTTCAGATAAATCCCAACATTTTGATAACATTTGAAACATTTTATAGTACCTAATATTTGATGATGCAGTACTATGTACATGTATGTGTGTTTAGTTAGCTAAAGGGGGAAACATGTGTGCATTGATATAAAAAACCCTAGATGCACAGTCTCGACCAAAAGTAACACTTGAAACTGTCCCGAAACACTCACCTACGATACCTACGTTGTTATAGTTAAACTTTGAACATATTTTTTGCAAATTCAACCTTACGCGAATTGCTTAAAGTTGTTTTTAGCAAGCAGTTTACAAAAAGCAATAAAATTTTACGACCAAAGTTAGCCAGTAGGACAAGGGATGGAATGGAGACGAATTTGTTTTATTAACATTTTTATTTATGACATTGAGTTAGTATATTAAGTTTGTTAAATTATTGTAAAAATATCTTGGTCCAAAAAGTGCTCAGAACATATGACACTTGATTTATTTGGCTTGAAAAAAATCTTCACACCTTTGTTGGCTGATGATTGACGTCTATTCTGCGCATCGTATTGGGTCACAAAACTAAAATAAAATAAAAATGAAATAGAATATGCATATAAAACAACTCGTACTGTTCAATAGTCACCCGTAATTTATACGTATAAATATTTGTTATTTAAGAACTTAATACAAAATAGGTTAAAAGTGAACATATTAATTAAAACTAAACACAATAAAAAAAATCGACTCCATTGAAATGAGAACAGAGTCACTAGTGTAATGCGACTAAAATAAAAGGTGCTTGTAATGTATCGTGATTACACTGCAAAGCGGTCATTAAAATAAGCCGTGTTATATTTGGAAAGTTGAGAGAAGTTTTAAGACAAATTAAATCAAAATCACATATTACTGTAGATATTAAGTTATAAAAACAACAAAAACAAATCAGTAAACTCTTTCACTTACCGAAAATACGATATCCCATCCTTTTTTAACGTTCTCGACGTAATATTTCTACAATTTCTCAACGAACACTTCGGCATTTTCAACGACCGTTTAAGGACGCGAGCGACGAGAGACTGTTTGAAATGAGCGCACAATTTTAAATTGTGCGCTCATTTTATACGGACGTTTTTGAGACGCTGATTGTGTATCTTGGGTTTTTTATATATCAATGCATGTGTGTAATAAATTGTGCTTAAGTTCTACTCATTGGTTTGAACCTGCACTTCAACATTTTGAGACAATAACTAATCCACACTGCACATAACAAACATATTTGTGTGTTGCCACTTTCAGTACGTAAGTACATAGTTACGACTTATGACATCTTGCCTACCTCTACCTGGAACAAATTTATAATATTGTAACCACAGCCATTTAATCATAGAATTGTGGGCTGCATTCCGCCTACTGGTTTGACTTAAAGGCCAGTTGCACATTATCACTATAACCCTGAGCAGCTGTGGCCCCATTGCACTATTATTAGAAACCAGTTTCCATTCATCAACCATTTGTATTCTGTATACTTAATCTTTAGGAATATCTAGTTATTGATAATTCAATGAGATGTGGTGTAGTGGCCAAGTGGTGTGAGTGGTTGCCTGTAGCACAAATATTGCAGGTTTTTATCCTGATTGACACGCCACAATCCATACAGTGAAAGTAAACATAAAGGAAAAGCTGTGTAATGAAACTTGTCTATGTTATTCCATGGTAAATTCCATCAGCATTATCACAATTATGCCTGGAGTAGAGTCTTATATTTGTAAACTATCTCCCTCTAAAGTAGACAAGATTTAATGTAAGTGTTTTGTCTTGCAGATGCTTGCGTGGAAGTGGGCGTGCCGCTCAGCTGGTCAGCCGGCGTGGCTTGTTGCCCCAACTGCAGACACGAGCTGCGGGTGTCCCTTGCCCCCGCGAAGTGCCACGCGACCCCCACCACGCCCATCCCCCAGCCGACATATTTACCCCAGTCGCCCCTCTACAACGCCCCCTACAATGATGAGCTGAGGAGGTTGGCTGACACACTCAGAGCACTCAGGCTCTCTGGCTGGTACTATGGCAACTTGGATTGGCAGGTGTGTACTATTTGACCACCGTAAAACATGTCATAGACAACTAAGTGTGTGTTTGTGTGTGTGTGTGTGTGTGTGGTCACATCCACTGAATGAATATCTTGTATAAAATGTACACAGTTCTACGATAAAGCTATTCTATTCTATTTGGATAGCATGCATTATGCATAACATGCAGGAATACATTCAAGATAATAGATCTGCTTGTATGAAGTTTGACTGCTAACGCCATCTAGTAGGCATTCAGTGTAATTTTTTTTATTTCTATAGGATTTTATTCAGATTTTAAGGTAATAATTATATGTATTTTTATTGATTTAGATAGAAACCCTTCCTTGATTGTTCTCTTAAGTGTGGGCTCCTATGCCTATATCTATAATATTACCATATTCAAATGTATGTTGGTCATATATAAAACCCAAAACAACATGGAAATATCTCATTAGTTACATTTCCAAAAGAAAACCTGCCTTAGTATAACGTAATTTTACATGAGAATCTAAACAGGAATCTGTAACCACAAATATATAACCAGACAATTAGTATGGCACGCGTTTTCCTCATATCAAGCAATTAAATAAAATGCGAAGTATTTCTACAGTTGCATTCGATTTACGAGTGAGTCATTCCTTCCTCACATTCAAGCTGAACATTCTTGATTGGAATAAATAGGCCTTTAGTTAATCTATTTATATATAAATACAAATCAGTGTTTGTTTTTTCGTCCTGAAAACAGTTCAGATTGAGATGGAACTTAGATGTTCTGGGAAGGCTAGGGTTCCAGACTCTAAAAATAAAAAGGAGACCAAATTTGCCCGTCATAACAACTGATGTCAAGTTTGAATGTCCAACATTCCTGAAGTTCAGGCATATAGCCTACAACATATAAACTTTCAACAGTTTGAGCATCAGAAGCATGGGCAAACATAAATATTGGCTTCCTTTTATTCTCCTGGCATCATATCTTTCTTCTTCTAGTTCTTTTATCAGCATTCATCTCAATTGGTATTAAAAAATTCAACAACGTATGCATTGTTGGGCTTGAGTAACGGCGGTGGACTCCCCATCTGTCACATTGGCACCTAAAATACATATATTTCCGGCGAACAGTGCGTGTACCACCTACATACACCTGCCTACCCATTTGGGCACTTTTGTGGGAAGGCGTATAAAAATAAATTGGTTTTCATCTTTTCAGGGTGCACGAACTCTCCTTAAAGACGCAAGCGTGGGTGCGTTCGTGGTCAGAGATTCAGGCGACAGGAACTTCATATTCTCGCTGTCAGTCCAGACGGAGAGGGGTCCCACCTCCGTCAGGCTACATTATGAACAGGGCTTCTTTAGGTAACTACTTATTTTTTTTACATACCAATAAGTTTCTATCCCTGGGCACGGCACTCTGATTCGCAAGACCAGATACCAATCGCACTTTATCTCAGGGTACTGTCTCAATGTATATAGTGTGTTCAAACAATTGTAACTAGGTTTTCTATGTAACGGGCTATCAAATGCAAAAATATTATTTTCTAACCATAATTGCAGTTCCAGAGATTAACCTTTCAAACAAACAAACAAGAAAAAGAATAGGTTGATAACGTCACATTGGCATTTAAATATAAACATGCTTCGTAAACACACTCCTTAAACACCTGCCCACCAATGCAGAGCGCGTGATGGTACAGCGTCTAACGATATGTTCTGTTGCGTCAGGTTAGACTGCGACCGTCCTTTGGCGCGGTACATGCCTCGCTTCCGCTGCGTGGTGGAGTTGGTCCAGCACTATGCACGCGCCCGCGCCGGCGCTGCGGGCACCGTGTGGGTGGACCGCGACGGCTGCGCGCACTCGCCCGTGCTTTTGCGTGCGCCGCTGCGCAGGGCGCCGCCCTCACTTCTTCACGCGGCGCGCCTCGCCCTGCACCGCGCGCTCGACCCCAACCCCCTCACGCCGCGCCTGTGGTGCGCGCCCAAGCACCGCCTGCTGCCTCTCCCCGCCACCCTCATAGACTACCTCGGCGAGTACCCCCACTCGGTCTAACCCCGGATCTGCCTAGTGTTACTATTGAAGGTCAGTCTCGTGCATCGTCATAATATAGTTTGTAGCTTCACTTGTACAAATGTAAGTCTGGCTAGCACTGGTTGCTAGCAGGGGCCGGCTCCTTAACGTGTTAATTTATGAATAGTTAAATTTATTGTGATGGCCGTGGTTGTGGCCGACTGTAACGATGAGTTTTTTCTGAAGTTATGTTCGGTGATCACACCACGAGCTGTACGGTGAAGGAAAACATCAAGAGGAAACCTGCATACGTCTGAGAAGCAATTCAAAGGCGTATGTATAGTCGTGCTTGAGTAACGGCGATGGACTCGCCATCTGTCATGGCACCTATATATCTCCAGTGAGAAGGAATTTATACACCTCTGCCTATCCTGCGGGAAGATATATATAAATATATAATAATTATAACTGTATTACTCTTAAGTATTGAATATGGGACTCAACTATGGTATTTAGTGAAATATTTTATGCAGATTATTATTTTTGTTAAGCCAACTCCGTGTCTGTACATTATGATGTTTCAAATATAATGCAAGACTGAATGAACGTCTAATGTCTGTATGTATCGAACGCCTTCTTAATTGGATATCTACATTGCCCTGGTACCAAATCAACAATACAATGTAATTAGAATCACATAGTTGTAATTGCAATTGCTCGATTCAAAACATAATATTCTATGGTGTTATTTTACACCAAAGCTGTATAAATATTGTAAGTGAATTTGTAAATTTGGTTTAAGATTTGTCCCAGTAAAAGGAACTGTACATCCTCGATCTTTCACAAACAGATTGACCATGAGACACATCCACTGATATTATTATTTTAGCGAATTGTTCACTAATGCCTAATCTTGTCCATTTGTCTTAAGGAATCATCACACTATATTATAGAGCTATATTTTTATTTATTTATTTCTCGGTTAAGCCTTAGAAGTATACAAAGCTTATGTTAGTTCTTCCTTTGTTCCTATCCGGTCTGTAGATACCTTTATCACAATCACACTCAAACTGGCACCTAACTGTACTTTGTATATACAAATATATATATTAGTTTTAAATAAAGTGCCATCAAACTTATCAACTGTAATGCAAAATATATAAAACATGAGGTAGTTTTGAGGCTGAAATGTGTAAATAATTATTGTATCTATTAATTTATTCATTGTAAATATTTTTGTGGCGTGTCTGGCACACAGCCACCCAATGGTGTTGCCCAGTTGGCATGTGTGTGGCGTTCAGAACGACTGACTGCATTCAGATTTCAGATAAATAATAGCATTAAAGAAAAATATTTATTAATTAATACTAGAAAAACATTTTTCATGTCTTTGAAAATAATAAATATGTGAATATAATCTATGGTGTCATTTTGAGGTTAACTATTCGCTAGAGAGAATATTCTACAATTTTTACACGTACCTAAAACACTTACATATTGTATTCTTTTTACTCTTTGCTGGCAATCTGTACGTTTATGGGTATAATATTCTGGTCTAAATGCAGTTTGTCAGTCACATAGGTGAATAATCTCAGTTAGAATTGTGAAGGTCCCGAATAGTGTGAATAATTACTTGTTAATTTATAAATAAACAAATGAAATCGTCTATATTTTATCGGCGTGAAACTATCAAAACGCTCCTAGAATTTCTTGTTCAATAACACTAGTGTTACTATGTGAAAATCAATGCATCACCCTAATTTTGACATGTCAAAATGACAGTGCTTAAAAAATGACGCAATTAATTACAGATATTAATATTTGGCATTACATGTCTGTTGTTTAAAATTCGAAAGCGAAATTAAAAATAAATGTGCCGATAAATATAAACTGCCTGGAGCGAATGCCGATTCAGCCTCGAAAATTGGTGTGCATATTAAAATCTGTGTACCGATGTAATGAATTATTTACTTTGATATGAAGTTATTCAATATTTTTATACCATTTTGTATGGGAAAGATAGCACCGACTAAAAGTGTGACATAATAGAGAAAAATGTGTTATGTATGTAGACTAATGTACCGAAAGAACTGCTAATAATTTATAACAAAAAATATACATTCTGCCTATACTATAACTTTGTGTTTGATTTTAAACAATTATTCCTACCTTATTAAGGCTCTAAAAATATATCTCTGGTGGAAATTAGTTGTATGGGTATGATCTATATACACCACCCTTCGGAGGTCCTTATGGGAAGGCGTGAGAATACATATATATTAAATTAAAGCCCATGATGATATTATTATTATACTATATACTAGTTGTGCCCGCGACTTCATCCGCGTGGGATTTTATAAAAAAAATAACACCAGACAGCCAGACAAAAATTTGAAACTTTTATTTGGTACCGTGTATCCATGTGAATTTAGTAAAAAGGGGTTATTTTGATATAACAAATAGACACTCCAATTTTATTTATTTGCATTATTACATTTAATATGATATTAACAGGCTACTGGCGCCAAAAGTAGATTGTACGACGCCTGAATGCTGCACGGACAATCTGAAGACAATCTAGAGTAGTAGGAATATCTAATAGAGATTGATATATATTTTATCACTCAGAATGGAAAACTTTCTATAGAAAAAGTAAGTAACTAAAACTAAGTTATTCTGAACTTAAGTACAGTGATTGGTCCGCTTTAAGCTAAGCCGTGAAGGATAACATCCAGAGGAAACCTGCACACGTTTGAGAATAAATTCAAAGGCGAAAGTCGTGCTTGTGTTACGACGATGGACTCGCTAGCTGTCGCGTTGGCACCTGAAATATATCTCTGGCGGAAAGTGGGTGTGTTGTAAAAAAGTAGAGATAAAAGGTGGTTTTTCTACTTTACAGTAATGTTCTTCGTTTTTTTTACAGTAATTTTACATAAAAAGGGATTAATGATATTTATTAGTTTCAATATCATAAATAAATTTTGCCTAAATTGTTATCTCAATGAATTCCATCATCTCAAGTCTATGGTCGATCGATCAATATTTGTTTGACGTACGAACACCACAGAATTCAGAACCGTCTGTCAAACATTATTATTGAATTGTTTGAAGTTAGTTTTAGAAATAGCTTGGCGGAAGTCTGTACTATAAATAAATGAGAAAAAAATGGAAAAACTGATTTGGTTAATCAGATAATTAGTATCATGTAATTCGTGCGTGTTTAACATAAAACTTAAACCATGTCAGCCAATGGGAACGGCGGCAATTACGCACCCCTGAAGCAAATACTTACAGATTCAGATTCCGAAGACGAGCACAAGTTGGATAATGCTGCTCACATCAAGGCTACGGACAGTTGTAACAACTTGGACTTCAATAGCGGCCTGCAGTTGTCCAAGAACTACAGTATAAGCGATTTGGACGAGCTCAATACTAACGTTAACACAATCGAAAGCACAATGGACATAAGCTTCTTAGAGTCGGATATATCGAATAAAATGTCGTTCCCCAGAAGGTGCGCCTTAATCGCTTCGGTCCTTTTGTGCATATTTACCATAGTCATCTTCCTATGGGGTATACCTTGCTCCCATGTCGGCAGCTGCGCCAGTAAAGACTGGCAGGACAAGACTACAAGTTGGGAGTTACCTTATGATGAAATTGAGCTATCTGGGGCTGTACAAGTTGTAGATGGCGCTATACCGAAAACCAAAAACCTGATTTTCATTTACCGAGGAAACCATATGAAACAGGATGACAAGAAAAATGTTGATAATGAGAATGGGGTTCTACTTATTGTAGGGAACTCTGGTAAAGTGGGATGGTACACTAGAGAGAAGAGGATACCCACTGAAATTAATTGTCATCTTATTGACGTGAACAATGATAAACAGAAGGACTGTATTGTGTCTGGCTCAGAAGGCTTACTCGCTGCTCTCAACCCACTGTATGGTACCTATCACTGGTACATTCAGGGCAAAGTATACTATAATATTGCAGCTATAGACTTTCCAACTATCACAAAAGATATGAACCATGATAAAGTGAATGACCTGCTTACTGTGGCCACACTGTACCCAAGCACAAATCATAATTCCTTATTGCTGATATCTGGCAAAACTGGCAATATTATTGGGGAACCATTGACAATAACCGATTGCTTCTCTGTAAAGCTGTTGCCAGAGACGGATGGAGCGTCATATTTTTGCAAGAATGGCACTACTGAGGCGGTACGGCATATACAACATGATACATTGTATAGAAAGCTTCTCAAGCTGGATCCAATCACAAATCATTCACCTCCCATTCAAACTGTTACTAAAAGGGTAAATCAGAGCTTGAAGAAGAACATAGGAAACACAAGGGATGTATACACTAACGGCCCTGGTAAACTGATTGTTGAGAATTATGGACAGTGCCCTAAATCTTGCAGAGTTAACCTGACATTAGTCCTGGAAAGAAATGGCACAACCAATGTGAGCTGGGAATATGTCGCCAACTTTGTGTATGCTATGAAACCAAGCACATTTGCATTTGCAAACTCCATACGTGGGTTTGTGTTGAAGTTATGACAGTGGAACAGTGCACACTTGGCGAAAGGTGCACTGAAAATCGACGAGGTCAGGTATAATGTGCAAAATCAAAGTCCAAAAAATACTTACGACATGTTCTACAGGCAGCCGATAAACGTAGCGTCAATCTCTTCATTCATAAAGTACCCCAATTTCACAGTACATGATATTTCAGAGAGGATAGTACTGGTTTCTTTTGACAAATTCCAAACACACAATGTGAATGTAAGTCAAACTGACATAGTACAGATATGTGTTCGAGGGCCTGTGGACATGCATGAGGCATTGCCCCTCTGTCAGCCTGACCTGGAGTACCAGGAACGGTCTCTTATGATATCCGATTTGGATGGTGATCAGTCACACGAGCTAATCTCCTATTACAGCACATTTGTTGCTCCAGAGTCATTGAAAACTACAAACCCTTATGAAAGTTGGGGACTCACATCTATAGTAAGGGTGATAAGATTGGAGTCAGAACTACCCAAATTGTTTGTGGCTGAAGTTTAAATTGCCAAATGTACTTTTGCTATTTGCTGTACTTAGCTTTATAAAGTCATTAGTATAGTAATGATCATTCATTTAATCAGAAAATACCAAATATGAAATGCAGAAAGAATTACTAAAGAAGTCTTTAAGTCTAGAAGGAACTGGCACTCTATTCTAGCTGCCTGCAGTGATGATCTCAGCATGATATGGGTGTATTTAATTTTAAGTCACTGTAAACCACATAGATTGCTACCTTGCACTTACATGATTTGAAGGCAAGCTACAAAGTAGTGTTTCATCGACTATTGTCTTTTATTTTCGTATGGAATAAGATTTTGTCTTTGGCCTGGAGTGTTCAACTTTAAAAGTTAAGAAAAGGATATAGTTAGTGTGCTTGAATCTCATTTTCAAACATTTAGATAGATAGATATTTGATGTATACATACCAAAGAATAGAGTATCCCTTTTTTTTTACTAATTTTGTTGTTATTTATTTTGAATTGGTGTTAGGGCACAGTGATTGAATGTTACAAGCAAAATTAAAATTATGTCTGAGATATTCGTGGTAGGAAGTGCAGTGCAGTGCCTTAACAAAAGTATGTCGTTATTTATTTCTTTGCTGTGATGTAAGATTGTATTTAAAAATTAAAATATATTCAGATTGATTTTGTGACAGTTTATTTATTATCTACAGAATCCTGCAAAAATTATAAATGTGGTCTGTGAAGATATTTGTTTCTCAATCACGCCAAAACGGAATTGATGAAAATTTGTCAGAGAAATAGATTATCTGCTGGATTAACACACAGGAAAAAATATTCCGAGAAATAACCAAATAAATCAAATAATACGCGGGTCAAGCAGTGGGCCACACTATAAACTTGAGAAAAGAATCTACCCGCAGGTGGCCTTTTAGGAAGATGTGAAGGTCAAGGAATTTCTTTAAAGGCTGATTTACACAGGGTCAGTAACTGACTACAAATTCGAGGCAAGTCAGTGCTTTGAAGTCAGTACACGAATTTTCGGGTAGTCACTTACTGACCCTGTGTAAATCAGCCTTAAGTCATAATCAAACACATTCTGAGAGATTATTTAATTGAATCAGTCTACATTGTATTTTGCAACATTGATTACGCTGATATTATTATAACTAAAGCATTGAACAACAGTAAGTATGTTTGTATGTAAAGATTAAATTATACACAATAATATTTAACATGCGGAATGTGAAATTACCTTATAAATTTATTAACAATTATGGTCAGACTTATTGCACATATCTATTAAAAGATCGAGTATCGTATGATTTAAAGGCAGGTCTAAATCGGATTAACTAAGCTGGGTTTACCCAAGGTATAAATATCTGGTCTTACCTATGGTATACATTTGGGTTTACCTTAAAATTGGCTTATGGTCTACAAAATAAACGTACACTTCTGTAATCATTGATGGCGCAGAATGCACCGAGGATGCAACTCTCTCTAAAATATAGTTACAAACAGACGCATTTCAATCAAAATAATGAAAATTGAAAGATCACGCGATATGTCCGCGGAAGCTGTCTTAAAAAAAAGGTGTTTAGGAGATAAACTTACAGAAACAGGTAATTTTATTAACTTAAAAAGAATTCTATTAGTTTTCTACTCTATTGAATAAACATAAAAATTAATGTTACTATAAATCAAATTTGCACAATGCGAAGCATGGAACACCAAGAGATGTACTTAATTCATATTGCATGCTTTCGATCACACTCAGTCAATGGATGTATTTGTTGCTTATTCTTTATAAATTTTTCGTAATTCTATTCATCTACCTTTGTAATAATAATAATAATATCACAAGCGATAAATATTTCCCTATATATATATATATATAGATACATAGATATAGTCGCTTACATATTTGGCATAGTGTCGTTGCAACAGTTAATCTATCGATAATATCGTGGCCCTTAAAATCAGTCATACCATCGATACTATTTACTCTTGGAACATTATCAATATCGACACTATCTGAAACGGATATCAATCACTAGTATTACTACTAGTTGTAGATAGCTGCATATCGATAGTTTATAGCACTATGGAAAACAGTCTCATGCTATCGACGCCAGTTACATTGGGCAATTTAAGAGGCTTAAATTGTTAATGTATTATCGAAAAATACAGGCAGGTACCTAGCTACAACAAGGAGGTCTGCTTTTTGTAATAATAAATATTAAAAAAAAACGAGTCATATTTTCTCACTCACTGTAATTAACATTATAACGCCTTAATTAAACTATAAAAATAATAACATTCAAATCTCAGATACGACTTTTTATCAGCAGATCGAGATCTTGTGACTGAATCGGTTACTACACCAGCATGGAGGTTTTAACGCGCAGACATGTCTTAGCTCTTTTATTCAAGTAGCCCAGGCTAAGTCGAGACCAATCGGAGACGTTAACGTACTCTCGATTTCAGAGTCGTTAGAATTATTCCT
>JACCPG010007461.1:0-56934 GCA_016069955.1 Drepana arcuata
GCGAGGGACTCGGCGTGATGATATAATGTATATTTATATTTTCACAAGACCCTCAACACTGTTACATCCTGCATATATAAAGTAGTAATTGTAATACAATTCGAATTAACTAAACTACATGTGAATATCTTGCAATTAGCTAGCAATTATTACGATTGCATTTCTTCCGGGCATACGCCTCTGTAGCTTGTATCGAGCTTAATATCGAGTCATTCTTTCACCAGTCATTTTCAATTTAAAAATGAATTATACGAGACCTTATAATGAAAGCAAAACTACCAAATACTTTTACGAACTGAGCAAATATGTGTACCTTTTCGGCTTACCAAATTATTGGTTCGAAGAGCTTAAATTATCAAAGATTTTCATTCAAATCTATGATAGAGTGAAAGCCTTGTGTGACTGCGGCGTATATTTTCTGTTGTTTTCAGAACTATGCGCTTTTAAGACTCAGAAAAACTTGTCTCAAGGACAGACCTTAGATTTGTTGCTTTTCTGTGTGAGTCATACCCTAGTTTGGACCTTTCGCGCCGCTGCAATACACCACGAAGCTCAGATAAGGGAGATCATGTACAGCTTGACAGTTCTCATTAAAAATGTCCATAATGATGCACAGACTGAGGGCCTGATGATTCAAAAGTCGAAATTCTTCTCTTGGGGACTGAATCTCATCTGCTTCCTGTCAATCGTCATCTACACTTTGCAAGCGGTCATGAACATGTTCAATGAGGGTAAGACAAAGTTTTCACAATGATTAAGTAAATGGGTTACCATACCTCTGCCTACCCGTTCGGGGACCCTCGTGGGAAGGCGAGGAATTAAGAGAGTGTACATAATCTTCACAAGTAAATAGAACTGAAGTCTGACATATCAAAATAAAAGTATATTTTTTCTGAAATAAGTACATACCTTCGAAACCTATTTATAAATTTACAGTTTGTACCGGCTAATCTACGAAATTACTAACCCGATTTTCGGTAACCCAATAATCGAATTTCATTGCAGGAAGTACATTCACGACTGTTATAACCGTGTACCCAGAAATACAAGACACCACTTCGTTGGCAAATATGGCGCGGCTGGTGTACTACATCTGCTGGTGGATATTTCTTCTTAGAATATTCGCCATATACATGCTGATCATTACTATGACAGTATGCCTCAGTCACCAGTTTAAGAACTTGCAGACGTACTTTTACGGTATAACTGACGTATTTTTGAGACCAGAACTGGGGCAGAAAGAGAAAGAGATAGAGTATGAGGCAGCATTCAAGCTGGGAATAAAGTTGTACTCTGAAACTTTGCGGTAAGTTTCGTTGAGGGAGAAGTCCAAAAATATATTTTAACCAATCAAGAAATCAAGAATCAAGAAAATAGATTCACGTCTTAATCTGTAATACAAGACAGACAGACAGGTCTGGTCTTGCGTGGCTTAAGGTGATAATTCAAAGATTCTCGGGGCTTTCAGGTGCAAACACCAAGTACAGTCAGTGTTCGCGTACATCTTCAGTGGTCAAATAGTATTTAATGTATCGACACTGATCGTACTGATGGCGCAAACATTGGTAAGTAAACAAGCAATCGCATAATTCAAACACTATTTGGTTTCACTATCTAAATTCACATAGATCTTTTAAATTCTGTACTAACGGTCCGCCTCAGCATCGCCCGGGTATTAAATGTATGCATCAGCTATTTTCTAAAAGTACCTTATTAATAAGTTTAATTGCTAATAGTAATTAATATTTATATAGTTCATGGAACATACGCTGGTAAACATAACAGCAGTCGTGTTCCCAGCATCAACAGTTCTCGTCAGCACAGGTTTCTTCATGTGGAATGCTGGTGATGTCACCATCGAGGTGGGTGTATAAACCATTACAAGTTTGTAAACAGCCGGGCTCGGCTAGGCTCATAGAGTGAGAGGTATTGCATTGAGACTTATCCTGGTTTCTGGTTCTGGTTGAATTCTAACCAACCATTGAGTCGTTCTGGCGCGATTGAGTAACAATCATACACCAATGCATCCAAACATACACATTTATGATATCAAGTTTTTTAACAGACAAATGCTTATAAATTTGCGGGTCCATCACATCTGTGCACTAGCCAACATTGGCAATGGTTGGTCGCACCTGGACATCATGGGGCCAAGGTTTGCGCAACAGAATGTCCCAAACATACATACATTAACAGGACCAGTTAAACAAACACAAAATAAATACGAGCAAAGATTACCATATTTGGCCGAAATTATTTTTTGAAATATTTATATATTAAATTGCCGAATTATATTATAAACTTTTTAACTTCTATAAGAAGGCAATAGCAAAAGTATGAGAATTCCTTCTGTAAGAAGGAATATGTGTAAAGCACGTTACATCGGTTTAAACATATAGAAAACAGGAGTGAAGAACGATTGACGAAACAGATGAACTATGCGAAAGACAGAGACAGAGGAAGATCAGGCACTCAAGGACGGGAAAATGTATGAAGAGGCAGATGAATGTAGATTAAGTGGGAAAGGTATATGTCTAGTAAACTGGTGCTCTACCTTTTTGCATATTCCATGGGGGCTCGGTTTGATGAAATGGTTTTAAAACGTTCCGACGGCCATGTATCTGTCCGGTTGGCACAACTGCACCGGTGAGTCATCCAGACGTATTCGCAAGCTGGTCGCCATCTCCTTGGCACAGGCTCAGGTGAGGCCTGAGTGCTACTCTTATTTTATTTTGCTTTATTTTGGAACAGAAATAGTCTCACATAAAAAAACAGGAGCATACATTAAAATTAGGCGAAATACATAGACAACAAATGTCTACAGTTACCTAGATATACTACTTTATTTATGTAGTATTAATGTATTCTATTTATCATTTTGCAGCGACCAGTCCTTTTAAAAGGCCTTGGCATCATGGAGCTTTCATACCAATCGTACGTTTCTGTACGTATCCAAGAAAATCCAAATGATTAATATATTTCCTAAAATACCCACAAGAAATTCACTCGAAATATAATTTTGTTTCAGATCGTAAAGTCATCGTATTCTGTGTTCTCAGTAATATTTTCGTAATTATGTTTGTTGAAGACCTATTTTTAATAACAGTTTGATGACATTTTACATACGAGAAAGGTGAGCGGCCGTATGGCCAGTGTATCGACACTTGCAATACTAGGTGCAATCGCGCGTTGCCATTCCACAAAAAAAAATCCCCACGTTTTAGAACTACAGTACAGGGAAAACTTTAATAAAATGTAACTTTAGACGGTATGCAACTGAAAACTATGAGCATCGACGTATATAATGACGCTATAAAAAAAAATTACCTTTTGACATTACGTACGGAACTTATTTAAATTTTTGGTTCTGTATAATAAAGGTCTGGAAAGGTTATCAGATTAACTTAAAACGAATTATTTCGATTCAAAGAACGGAAACGGTAGTGTGAAGAATAAAAAAAACTACAGGAAAAATTTAAGAAAAGTTTTAATATCATTACACAAAAATAATATACAAAATGTTGTTTTTTGTTTAAACATTATTGTAATATCCAACAGTAACGATTCAAATATTATATTTGATAAAATAGTTATAAATGCACTTGCTCCTTATTATCTAAATAACTTAATAAAACCATTGAATGGAAACCAGAGTATCATTCTGTAAAGTAAATATTTTTATTTCCCGCAATTTTCGGCAGGTTCTTAACGATTTAGCCGACTAACAAAACACGGGGAGGATTGTGTACCTTCACATATTGTATCGTTATTTTTTTACAGATTGGAAACACTATGTACCTCAATATTTTAGTTGGGATTATGGCAAACATACATAAAATTTTCTTTCTTTTTAATTTCCAACTCATCACCATGACACACCGCTTAATATGACCTTAATTATTGGATTCCTTGCATTTTATACTCAAACTAAAAAGACTTAGGGATTAAATTCGGTCACTGGCACCTTGAAATATACATTATGACATAAGCTACCTTTGCATTTACATACATAACAATATATATCTAAATGAATTACATTCTTGCACCATTAATTCCGTTGCAGACACTTTATACAATTTTATATAAAATATGTTTAATGTATCAAAATATTTGCCTTATACAATTAACATTCCTCCGCACTGACGTTTTAGAAAATGGCAGACTGTTCACTACTTGCAACACTAAGCTAACCATCCAGTTTCAAGTTGAAGGAAAAAGTACCTTATGTCTTAAAGCTTAGAGTCCTGGAAGAGTAGTTCCTTGTCGTCGGGCAGCCTCCGGAAGTAGTCCTCCACGTAGTCGTCGGTGACGTCAGCCAGCGACTTGGGGTCCCACTTCGGGCTGTTGTCCTTGTCGATGAGAAGCGCTCGCACACCTACAGCGATTAACCGACAACATATTACAAATATTCCTGATTATATTCTTAGTAATTTGGAGCTGCCCGACTGGGGCAGGACCTCCACCTTATAGAAGTCTGTAGCCTAATAACACTCATAGTGTTGTGTTCAAGGGACGGCGAATTTGAGATCCAAATTTGCCGCTTGCAACACCAGGGGTATCGCTCGCTCGGTGCCAGAATTTTAAAATCTTCCTGAAGAATTCTACGAGAGTTCATTCCCCTAGCCCAAGTGTTCGCGAAAGGCAAGTGAATAGCCTCCCGGCGTACATGCGCCGGGCGGGCCGGGGCCGTACCTTCAGGGAAGTCGTGGTTCTCGGTGGCGCGGCAGGCGAGGCGGAACTCCATCTGCAGGCACTGGGCCAGGTCCAGCTGCGCGCCACGCTGCAGCGCCCGCAGCGTGATCTTCAGTGAGCCCGGGCACATCTGCGCCAGGGTCTAAGGGACAGGGTTCGTTACGAGGCTGCTGCACGAAGTTCTTACTCATCATACGCAAACAGTTCAAACATGAGATCGGCAAAATAACAGAAAGTAAATATGATGCTCCTCTAGGATGCCCTAGGATGTCATTTATGACCTTGTGAAATAAACAAAATGCTGTAACGATAAAATAATGCATGTAGAATCTAAGGATGTCTTATATATTTTTTTCTTATTATCAGTGAAGCCGTGGTGGCCGAGTCGTTCGAGCAGTTGCCTGCGAGCTTGCGACACAAAGATCGCAAGTTCGAATCCCGACTGTACCAATGAGTTTTTCTGAGCTTAAGTACAGTGATTAGTCAACCTGCATACGTTTGAGAAGTAATTCAAAGGTGTATGTATAGTCGTGCTTGAGTAACGGCGACGGACTCGCCATCTGTCACGTTGGCACCTAAAATATATGGGTGGGTGGCTAACCTAACCCTTTAGGGACCCTTGTGGGAAGGCGTGAGGATATATTTATTTTATTAGAATTATCAGTTTCATTAGAAAGAAGAGAGACCTTTGCCCAGCAGTAAGACAGAGATGCCTATTAATAAAATAATATAAATAGTTTTATAAGCACACGCTGCAAAGCTAGTATTATCCCCTTTACTAAACTTCTGACCCAGCCTGTATGTATGTATCTCTCCACAAACACTCACCTCGAGCGTCTTCCTGGACCAGTCGTTGTCGACTTTGTGGAGCCTCTCAAGGATCTCCTCGACCGTGGAGGCGGAGAAGCAGTAGTTGATGTGTTGCACGTGCGGCGCCAGCGTGAACTGGTCCGAAGGCTCGTGGAACTTGTGCAGCAGCGCGGCCACCTCCGCGGCGCTGGTGCAGCGCGACGCCAGCATCTCCAGCTCGTACAGCCGCCGCGAGGGCACGAAGTGCGTGGCTATGCCCGCCTTCACCACGTCGTGGCCTTTCAGTCTCTCTCCTGCTCGCGTTATGTCAATATTGTATAACAACTCTTGCAAAAAAGTTAGGGTTAAAAAGGTTTTATTAACTAGCTGTCCTCTCTGCCGTTGGGACAGGTAGACTACCAGAAATGTAAAATGGTGATGATGTGAATTGGTTTTTTAATAAAATATGACCTATGTGTTCATCCAACTTATAATCAATCTCTGTGCCAAATTCCGTCCAATTCTGTTCAGCCATTCCAGCATTGAGTATTATGCGTGTATTTAAGAGGTACATTAGAATATATGCAGGTAGTCTTAATTTCTTACCTGTTAACCCCAAATACATTCCCAAGTTGACCTGTAGCCTGGGCAGGAAGTATGACCCCCCAACATCAGGAAACAGACCAATCTTAGTCTCTGGCATGGCAATCATTGTCTTCTCAGTAGCAACCCTGTATTGTCCATGAACAGACACTCCCAAACCACCTCCCATAGTTATCCCATTCATTAACGCTATATATGGGATCTTGTAGTTTCCAATGACATAATTCACTTTGTATTCGGTACGAAAGAATTTTGGTCCTTCAATACTGTCCTTAGCCACTTTGACATCACCTCCAGCGCAAAAGGCCTTCTCTCCAGCACCTTTGATAATTACCAAAGTTTTATTTTTCTCCCATTCTTGTAACTGCGGCAACAATTTTGTAACCATTGATGTATTTAGAGAATTCAAGGCTTTTGGTCGGTTTAGAGTGATTATTCCAGCATTGTTTAGTGTTTCAAATAATACATCAGGCTCAGTTGACATTGTGCGTTTACCCGTCAGGCAGTTAGTTCGTATTATGTTGATTCTTAGAACTCTAAACATCTGTAAAGAAACATATTTTATTCAAAGAACTGTTGTTATTCTAATTTCATCAGTTATTGCAAGTACCATCTATTTCAATAAATTTGTATATCATGAAACTTAGATCAATATTGTCATAATAATACATTCTTATATTGTATTGTAATGATAATTTATGCTTTTCAGGTTTGTACAAAAGCTATGCTAATTAAATTTTCACATATTCAGTCAATAACATTTGAAACTGGGTGATATCTAAGTACTTAAATGCTGGTTTTTAAGAAGTAATACTATATAATAAACCCATTTTTATGTCACATTTGTATCTCAAAATAAAATAAGAAAAAGCGTCTTTAAGCTGTAATTAGCACTTTCTGTAGAGTACAAGTTCCAAAAAGTTAAAAATACAGCATGCTATACTTGTAACTCATGAGATATTAATGCACTTAAAAATAATTATTAAAGTTTGAGTTTAGGATGACGATTAACTAATTAGGTAAATAAACTACTTGCGGAATACAGATTCTTACTGGTACGGCCCATTATACTTTAGAAACTTAGAATTGTTTAGCATTTATTTACAAAACTTTATTGATAACAAGCTATTCACGAATGATCTTTGAACTTACTAGCAGTTTTCATTGTATAATTCCTTATCACTCAATGTGATCGAATCTATTCATATTAATAAGTTCGTAAATTTATTTGATATTATATTTGCACAGAAACATGCTCTGATGGTGAGTATGTATGACTTCCGTCCGAACATAATAATGACAATGCTGCCGTATTTAAAGAAGAGTAAAAACTAATTGCATAATTACATACCTTAAATACACGAAACAATAGCCTTATCAGTGAAACAATATTCTCAACGTGCGAATGTGAATAAGCTTGTTATTATTAAACGTGATATCCGGCTATCACTTAATTAACTGTCCGAATTAAATACAACATAGACTCATAAGTTGATAAGAAATTCATAAAAATAGCAAAATATAAGTACTCAAATACCGAAACCGAATACCGGTTTGTTATGCATGTGAATGTCACAGTTAAAGTTAAGTAATATTATTATCACTACTGTCAAAAGACAATCAAAATATTCGAAAGATAACATTACTAATTGACTGATATCATGATGATTTTATGATATCCATTTGATTCAATCGGAATCATTATAAACATAAATTAATGTTGTATTTGATTCTACAATGACCATGTTGTAGTCTAAATTCGAATATAATAATAAAATCGAAAAATAGTGCTCTAAATCTGTAATTAGAATAATAACTGTTTAAAGTCATTCATCATCTTATTAAAGTGTTAAATATTCGTAGAACTAAAAAAGAAGCAATTAATATAATACATCAAAGCCGTGGTGACCGAGTGGTTCGAGCAGTTGCCTGCGACGCAAAGGTCGCAAGTTCGAATCCCGACTGTACCAATGAGTTTTTCTGAACTTAAGTACAGTGATTAGTCACACCACGAGCTTTGCGGTGAAGGAAAACATCGAGAGGAAACCTGCATACGTCTGAGAAGAAATTCAAAAAGGCGTATGTGTAGTCGTGCTTGAGTAACGGCGATGGACTCGCCTAATCTGTCACGTTAGCACCTAATATACCTCTGGCGGAAAGTAGGTGTGTGGGTATTACCTATACACATCTGCCTACCCCTTCGGGGACCCTTGTGGAAATAAATGTACTGCCACTATCATAGACAAGGTACTCGCTTCTTTATGGACAAGCCTAGATCAATTATAACGGTATTAATTGTTTCTGTGAAAAAAATTAATCATCTGTGCATCAATGCATCTGTGTTCATATATGACAGAATTGACAGATTGATCAAGTTGATTTTTGTGTTGATTATTTGATTTCACTTTCATAATACTCTAATCTATGCTTTCATTCGTTGGGTTATCAGGAGTGTGTTGTGGTTGAGTTTAGGGACAATATTAGTATCAAACTGTACTCAAATGGGAATAGCAAGAAAAGTGTTAAACTGGTATGCTAAGCTTAGTCCAAAATATGGCACATCGATTCCCCCCTATACACACGTGGTGCAAATAGGCGACCCAACATTACGTAAAGTATGTGAACCTGTACCACAAGATAAAATTAAAACTGATGAAGTCCAGACAATTATAAAGAAGCTGGCATACGTCATAAATCATTACGGAAGCCTTGGGATGTCTGCCCCACAAATTGGGATCAATAAGAGAATTTTCATAATGCAGTACAGTGCAAAACAAATTTCAATGTTACCCAAAGAAATTGTGAAACTGAGGGGCATAGAAGTAGTGCCATTAACTGTGAGTAAGTACTATTATCCTGCAATCTCGAACACTACATCATATCATTGTTTTTATTTACAACATTAGTTGAAACTATGAATTCCAGGTTTTCATAAATCCAAAGCTAAAGGTGATTGATTATCATAAAGTGGTACTCAGTGAGGGCTGTGAGAGTGTTCAGGGCTATGCGGCTGATGTTCCTAGATACAGGGCTGTAGAAGTAACAGGTAACACAAAAAAATAATAACCACAGTCAAAAAGTAATGCATATAATTTTTTTCTTGTGTGTAACAAAAAGTAATATTAACCATAGCTCCTCCTAGCTATATTAATTATAGCTAGGAGTTTGAATATTCTTATTCAATTACCTACCTAGTTGCATCACTTTATTGCATCCTTACCAATTCAAGGATTAAGCAGCACTGGGGAACCAGTAACAAAACAGTTCAGAGATTGGTCAGCGCGGATAGCACAGCATGAGATGGACCATTTGGATGGCAAGCTTTACACTGACATCATGGACAAGAAGACACTTGTATGCAGTTGTTGGGAGCAGGTGAACTTGTCCAAAGGGAAACTTGTTATCCCTTTCACACCCCAATAGATGATTATGAATGTTGACAATTAAAAGGTTATTTAGTTTTATTTATGTATCTTTTACTTATGATTTTATTCCTGTCCTGTCTGACATGTAGTCCAGTAATTAATTTATTAACTGGCTGGTAGCCAATTACTACAGACATTCACATCACCTTTGGCTAAAAATGGCAAATTTTACCAAGCTGTACAATTGTCGCGCACCCGAGGCGAGAGAAACGCGCTGGCTGCTTGTAGTCCCCACCACTCATTTGTTCACTAAAAGTACGCATTCTAATATCTGTGCTACTGTAAATTCATCTTTAGCACATTGAAGTGCCTGGCTGGAGGCATCGGTCTCGCCATTGCCAAAATCGCTAATACTCACCTTTTATAATCATTGTATTACCCTGACTTTATGTATTAAAACTATTTCTTATGAGCATCCAACTCTTAATTCAATAACTAATAATAAATCATATACCTATATCAATAAGGACCTTGTTTTGGGTATTATAGCGGGTTTGATGTAGTAGTTCACTGGCAGAGTGCAATAAAATACACAACCATTAAAGCAACTGTTTATTCAATTGTTACAATAAGCATAAATAAGTACTGGTTAGCAGATATCCTAAAATCTGCAACTAAAATAATTTAGACCAACAGCAATTAAATTATATCATTTGGATAACTGATACTGAACTAACCTAAGTAATAGACATTAAAACTCCATAGCATAGGCATTAAGTTTACTCTATTATTTTTGATTTTTAGTATAATAACAAATCTGACAGTTAATGTGTCATACAACAGTGAAATACATGGCATATTTATGTGCTTCCAGCAAAACAGCAATATTTATTTATTTATCACTTTCATAAATTCACTTGACAGCAAATACCATCAAAGCATAAAGCTCCTTCCATTCGTGATATTTTTGGGTGGTATTTAAGAGTTCTATCACCAAATAAATCTCAATAGTTCACTGTGTACTGCATAGTATGGGATTGAGATGGGAAATATTTGAAGAAGTTCTCTTATCTATGGCATCATAGATAAGAGAACTTCTAATATTTCTGGTTTTATAACCAACTACAAGAAAAGGAGATAACATTTTCTGTAGCAAGTCCTAAACAGCTGCAAAGTACTAAATATACAATATATTCAAATCATTTACAGTTATATAGACATAAATACAATAATATTATCTACATGGGCGTTACAAAGACGCTATTAAGAGTTTTAGGTGCAGTATTTAAGGTGTAATCCAGTTGTTAAGTTCAGACAGAAATTGATATTAAATTACGACAATCCATTATTGAATCGTGATAATCTCTTTTCAGTTCCAGCCAGTCTTTTTTTACAACTACCCACATTCTTATAAAAAAATTAAATGATGGACACGGTATGCATAAAACACTATTGTATGTCCTGTAGATAGATTACGCTGGGAAAATATTATACACAGACTATTTTACGCCATCTTACACAGAGTCAGCAATGATGATATGCTCAAAGATCTTCTCCAAATATCGTCATAGGAGCTTTTGGCTATCGCGTGTCATGGTTGATTACAACAACTTTTTATATACAGCGACTGCTGTTAATACGAACTGACAGTTAAGATACAGCATGACAGCTGTATTATATAAAAAAAATAACCATTAATGTATCTGACAGCTGTGTACTTATCGCAGCGGGTTGGAAGCGAGCGAAGTAATCGACGTGAGCGAAGTGAGCGACGAGGGCCCGGAGGCGGCGAGGCCGAGACGCTCGTTCTCTTCGTCGGCTTGGTTGTTGCGGAGTTCACCCAGGGTCACTGCGAACTTGCTCCATTCGTCGTGACGTGGTTGGGATACGTGCTACGTACAAATGTCAATTATTATTAGTAGTTAACTAAGGCAGTACGTACTTTCACCTCGCAAATGATTGCACTCAAACAGTGCTGTGTTCCTACAGTGAGTATAGGTCTCGTCTACTGTCTGGCGGGCCGTATGTTGCTTTGCAACTTACGTTATAGTCAAAAGTTGATATACTTGGTAAAATTATGATACATCAAGTAAAAAACTTGGCATTTATAAATTAATATCATTACTATTGAATAATAATAATAAACATTTAATTCAGTTCGTGTTAAACTATTAACTTTCATCTCACAATAATTTGAAATCACATCACAATTGTGAGGTGTCAAAACTTAATAAACCGCTGAATGTACTTAGCGAGCAAGGTGTCTGTAACGATATAAATGTGTGTCGCGGGTAGGCTACCTCGGCCAGCTCGTAGAGCCATATCTTGCCGTCGTCCCCGCCCGCCGTGACGTGCGTGCCGCTGGGCGTCCACGACACGCGGTTGAAGGCCGCGCCGCCCTCCGCCGCGATGGACGCCACCGGCACCTGCGCCGCGGGCTATGTGGGTAGCTATGGAGCGCTACTCGTACGGCCAGCCCTTATGTTCGGCATACGGCATTACACTTTATTTAGGGTCGACAACGCGCGAGTGATCCCCCGGTGTTGCAAGCGTCCATAGGCGGCGGTAGCCGCTTATGTGGTATTAAAAAAAAGGCGACTGACTACCCATGGTACCTGTTGGCGGCGTTCACAGCGGCGTAGTTTTAAGTTTTGACAGTTGTAAAATAGGAGTAAAAACTGCCAGTTAGGAATAATATGTTAAATCGAAAGTTGGAAAAATACATCTTTTCAGCACCATTACAACCAATTTTGTGCCTACCTCACACTCAACTCGTCTGCAAGCTTAACAGTACCTAAATATATCGTTCCGCTTCTGCAAGGATTCCGTTGGAGCGGCGGGAAGATCATACTAGGGCACACTCTGGATCCAAATATATTCAATTAACCGTAGCTGTCGACTATCATGACGCTTACACC
Organism: Drepana arcuata; assembly: GCA_016069955.1. Lineage (NCBI taxonomy): Eukaryota > Metazoa > Arthropoda > Insecta > Lepidoptera > Drepanidae > Drepana > Drepana arcuata. The sequence continues at coordinate 12,368 of JACCPG010007461.1, forward strand.
CATTTTTATTTTCTAGTTATTAAGTCGTGATTACGATTGTGTAATAACCACACTCGGTGGTTCGAGCAGTTGCCTGCGACACAAAGATTGCAAGTTCGAATCCCGACTGTACCAATGAGTTTTTCTGAACTAAGTACATTGATTACTCACACCACGAGCTTTACGTTGAAGGAAAACATCGGGAGGAGACCTGCATACGTCGGAGAAGAAATTCAAGGGCGTATGTTGTATAGTCGTGCTTGACTAACGGCGATGGATTCGCCATCTCTCACGTTGGCACCTGATATACCTCTGGCGGAAATTGGGTGTGTGGGTATTACCTATACACCTCTGCCTACCCCTTCGGGGACCTTTGTGGGAAGGCGTTAGGACGTTTGTATATTATATATATACTAGCAAGCCATCGTATGCGGTCACCTCGGTGTCCCTGTTGAGGTTCCACAGGTCGAGCCGGCCCGCGGCGTCGGCGGCGGCGAACAGCGCGGGGTGCGTGGGCGACCAGCGCACGTCCACCACGTAGTCGCCGCTGTCCTCGAACGAGTACAGCGCCTTGTTCTCCTGCAACACGCGGCGCTGCAGGGGCGGGCCGGGGGCGGGGCTGGGGGCGGGGCTAGCGTGTGGGCGGGGCCTACGGCACCTTGAGGCTCCACAGCTTGACGCTCCAGTCGACGGAGGCGGTGAGGTAGAGGTGCGCCAGGTCGGTGGCGCCGGCGGCGGCGTGGCACGCTACGGCTGTCACGGGACCCGCGTGCGCCTCCACGCACTCCGACACGCCCGCGCGCTGCCCGTACAGGGACCCTGCCACACGCACCATACACCATACATCGCATGCCACGCTACATACCACACGGCGGCCTGCCGCGACAAGAGCGCGAGACCCTGCCACACGCACCATACACCATACATCGCATGCCACGCTACATACCACACGGCGGCCTGCCGCGACAAGAGCGCGAGACCCTGCCACACGCACCATACACCATACATCGCATGCCACGCTACATACCACACGGCGGCCTGCCGCGACAAGAGCGCGAGACCCTGCCACACGCACCATACACCATACATCGCATGCCACGCTACATACCACACGGCGGCCTGCCGCGACAAGAGCGCGAGACCCTGCCACACGCACCATACACCATACATCGCATGCCACGCTACATACCACACGGCGGCCTGCCGCGACAAGAGCGCGATACCCTGCTACACGCACCATACACCATACATCGCATACCACGCTACATACCACACGGCGGCCTGCCGCGACAACAACACGATCATCCCAAAAATTACCCACGAATGTGTGAATTGTATGTGGGTGAAATTGGCGTGGTTTGGTATTGGTACGCACTTCTATATCTCCATTATGTGTTAATTTCTTGAGGCTATAGGGTATACTTACCGGTGTAAACATTTCCATCTTCGCTGCCCAATATGAAATTGTTGACATCACCATGCGGGAAGCCCATGGAAGTGACCGCAACCGCTTTGCTCTGCCTGTGCTGGAGGTCCAGCGTCTCCTGCGGCTGGGACAGCATGTCCAGGGACCAGGAGCACATGCGCCCGTCCGTCGACACGGAGATCAGGTTGTGGGCATTCTGGCTGCCTACCACGGATAAGCAGTACACTGGGTGCTGCAAACAGAGGAAACTATTTCGAATCGCAAGTTTAACGTCATATGGAATATTGCTGCCACCTGTGGGCCCCCGAGTACCAGCTACTTTTGACGCGGTTTAGAAACACGCCGTTAGGGGTGTCGACGATCCCATGATCACAAGCGGTTTGGAGCCACTAATCCTGGGGAGAGACTTTGCCTACCTGTTTGTGTTCTAGCGATACGAAGTGTTCGACATGGGCCCTACTTCAACTCTCTCCATCGCTATCGACGATAAATTCGTCCATATAGCTTGGAATCGAACATGTTTAGCACTGTGCTTTAAAAAGAGAAAATTTTATATCGTATAGTTTTTTACCATTAAAAAGACAAAATATTATACATTTACCTTTAATAGTATATAGTAGTGTAAGTAGTATGTAATAGTTATATAGTAGTGCGATAATTCTTCCAAATCTTGTAAAATGACAAAACACACCACCGAATCTTAAGATGTACGAAACAGAATCTAACCGTATGCGCCAGTGAGGAGAGCGGTGTGCGTTGTATCGGCGTCCGTTTTTGGACGCGATTGTCCCACAACACTATTTGTCCGGAGTACGTGCCGCCCAAGATGAGGTTGGGATGGAACCTGGAAGTGTTCAAAGTGACTTTATATGTACCTTCATACCTCCCAAGGTTACACGAAGGGGAAGGCAGATGTGTGCACATAGTGTCCACATACCCACATTCCCCGGAGATATATTTAGGAAATATATCTCCGGGGAAATATATGCCAATGTGACCGATAGCGATAATTCTTTAATCTTACAATTTATTCAGAAACGTATGTAGGTTTGCTCTCGATGTTTTCCCCCACAATAACTCTAAATAGATATGTACCGGATAATGTATCTTAAAACGAAAGGACAAAGATACACATATATGAGACAAATAAAAAAAAGGGTCTCTCATGACATATAGGGATGTCAAAGAGATTACGCTGGACAGAAGCAAATGGAAGGAATTACATCAAAAACGGTGACAAGAGGCCAGTGGTGTAGCTACCGGAGGGCCAGACGGGTCAGTGGCCCGGGGCCCCGAGAACTCTGACTAACTAACTATAAATTGGTAAAAATTTCTCCCACATTCATTCAAAAAATAAAATTCCGAAATTTTATTTTTATTTTTTAAATTTTATCGGAAATTCCGCATTCGGTTTATTTATATTCAAATAAACCGAATTCCAGGAATACGAATTTAATAATAGCGAAACTTAGTTTTAATTTATACATTAAAATAAGTTACAATGTGGGGTTGGTTTTATATCTTATTCTGGAGTCGACACGAATCTAGAGCATGACAAATCTCGTAATCGACGAATACGGAACAAACTATTTTAAATAGTTTAGTTGGGGCCGTAGTTTTATTGTTGCCCCAGGGCCTCGGTTACATAGCTACGCCACCGAGGGGCTAGTATGAGATTAAGCAGAGTGTGCAACCTGGCGAAGGTGGCGCTCATGACGGGCGACTGGCAGTGGAAAATGTCCTCGGGCGTGGTCTTCTTGAACTTGGTGTTCCACACGAGGCACACGCCGTCGGGGTCGTGCGGCGCGTCGTCGCTGTTGTGGTACGAGGCCAGCAGCAGCTCGGGGTGCGCCGCCGACCAGTCCAGGCACGTCACGCAGCGCCCCTTGGACCAGCGCTCGTCCGAGAACGTGCGCACCAGCGACAGCCGCGCGTCGCTCTTGTCGTCCCTGACACAGAGACAACGACACACGCCCTCAATGGCTTTAACCTGCCCAGCGGTTCAACTTGACTCTCCCTTGTCTATTAGCATCATGATATTTATATCAGCATGCAATTTTTTTTCAGATCGGATAAGGCAGCAGTTTTTGAGATTAGCTCGATCGACTGAACAGTCTTCATCTATATTATATTAGTATTGATACCACTAAAGTGGTTAACGAGAATGCAGCCCACCTGATGGTATGCGGTTACCGCCGCCTATGGACGCTTGCGACACGATATATTTTATTAATCTCTCATAACTTGAGTTTCGGAATCTTTTGCGATGCGAGATCAAAGCGTCGGGTCTAATTTATATCTGTAGCAATGTCTTATTCTTAAACAACAAAAGTGGCAAACCAGCATTTGGCCCACTTGATAGGAAGCGTGTACCATAGCCTATCGCTCACGATACCGAACTATTACTTGCACGTTATACTGTGTTGGCAGCATAGTGGGACTTATCCCTCTGCTGCCTACACATTATAACCACCCCCTCCTCCTCAAGGAGCGCATTATTTGGGCACCTTATTCATAGCGCAGGAACACAGCAAAAAAACTTGTGTTATTTGGCTTCTTCTACTAAACTTCTATAAGGTCAAGGTCCTGATCCAGTTGGGCAGCTCCATATTCGAATGGGAAACCAGTTATGCCCTACCTCTCATGATTAAAACAAAAGTAAGTACTGACAATGCGTTCTCGCCATCTCCCCCGCCGGTATAGTCCGTGTAGATATCGACAGACTCAGCGAGCGCGCGTTCGATGACGCGGCCGGCGCGGCTCATGAACCGCTGGAAGTCAGCAGACAGCAATATCGTCTGCTTCTCATCCGCGCTCAGCTCGCGAACTGACATAAGCATACATATAATTTACCTAACATATATTACCGCACCTCAAGGGGAAGGCAGGGACAGTAGCGCCAGTTATATCTACACTAACATTAATGTTTCGCTTCATCCACATGATCAGTCTCTTCTACATATTCGCCGGTTCAGGCTTTTAACATTCGATCGATTTAATCTTAAAATCAAAATTAACGAATGACTACCGACTGGTGTTATCAGAACCTCTGCGCTGCCTTGAAGTCGCGGATTCCGCTCAAGACGGTTGTTTTTGTACCTTCGTTTTGGGTATTCAAATATTTTTTATTTTTTTTGTGGGTTCCATAGAACACACTTTGCTCATTCATGGGGTAGATACATCTGTATGAGGCCCATGGTATTAATTAATTTAGATATTAGATAGGTACGTCTCCTACCTTTCTTTTCCTTCTCCTCGTCCTTTTCCTGCGGCGCGGCGGGTGTGACCGCTGGCTGGACTTCCTTCACGGTGGGCAGCCCGTGCGGGAGGATCCCCGGCGGCAGCTTGCCATGGAAGGCGGCTTCTTCTTCGTCGCCTTGCCGAGTGGCGTCCCCGTCGAATGTAAGCACTGGACGGTGAATAAGAATGGCCCTTGCCGGCGGGGCGGGCGTATCGCCTACTCATGCATGCGTATGGCTGATTTATCATCACAGTTACATTCAGCATAATTATATTTTACTACACAGTTAGATAAAAAAAAAAGAAATAAAACCTTTTTTTCAGATCACAAAGATGTTCCAAATGTAAATAAATCAGCCGTACTATATAATGATAATTCCATGAAGTTGGATTTACTAAAAACATTAGATACGATCAATTTTGAATTTTAAATATTATATTGACTTTTAGGTACAGCTATATCAGTGACATAATGTCGACGAAATGTGGGTTAGTCTTTGACTACTATTTCCGGAAAAGCGCGAAGACAATCAACTTCATGAAATCACATATGGTAATTTGAGAAAAGGTGTGTATTACGATCAGTATCTACTATTGCGCTACTAATATTTGAATATTATGACAGTCTATCTAAAGTGAACACGGCTTAATAACATGCAAGCAGTTGGGGATTAATTTCCTCCGACATCATGTAATGTGCTGAAGGCTCAGACATTTTTAGTCGAACTATTAAGCAGTGATGGATAAAACGACGGAATTATTTTATGAGTATCTTTGTCATCTGTCTTTTGTTTGCAGGTTATCTATAATATATATAATACTTTTATTATAACGGAAACTTCCTGTTAACAGGAACGGCCAATTCCTCTTTGAATTATTTGGGCCTTTTGAATTATTATTTAATAATGTAACGTTTTGGTCCTTCGAGCCGAATATGAACCAGCAACCAATTGCAAAAGTAGAAGCTTTTTGAATAGAATTTAAAAATGAACTGCTGAACTGCTCGCGTATTACTAACCAGTAATGTATGATAACGAAGCCTACTCAATGACTGATTTAACATTAGTGATGTGATTGAGATTCCTTACAATTAGCACAAAATGAAGCGTGATATTTCATACGAACACAATATCACATTTTATAGTGTGTTAATACTTTTTCAAATAAATCGCACTAAAAAGGAGACAGATAGAACGAGTTATTACTTTTGTTAACACATTATAATTCGTGATATATTGAAGAATTTGTAGAGTACAAGCACGTGAGACTACAGTCACAGTATATAAATTATTCTGTCAAAATTAATTTGAAGCACGTCAATAACAGGTAATATGATACTGTTATGTTCTAGCCACATTATCGGATTCATGAATCTTTCAATAAAACTTAACACTATCGAAATATGCGAATTAATGTACACTGGACGACGGGAAAGTCATCAGACGCCTTTTTAAAAACATGAAATCTTCGTTCTCTACTAACAAAGTCATATTGTCTAGGCTTATCCTTATTAAGGATATCGGTTCTCATGTGCCATGGTCCTATGTTCTTCTATTGATGGAAAAAAACATTCACTTATATAAAAAACATTGTGAATACTTTAAAGCCACTAGATTTATCTTATTGATAAGGCCTCTGAATTAATAAAATACATCTATTAAAAAAGTTTAATTTAGTATGTGTTATATATGTATGTATATTACGCTACAAACCGGATCATGCAAGCTGTACATAAGGTTAATTTTTATATATATTTTTCAAATAAACACGCGAACTTATATTTGTGTTAAATAAATTAAAGCTTATTACTGTAACTATAATCTCAATAGAAGCCAGCTCTCTTTGAATTAAAATTATATATTGAACATTATTCAATTTATATTCGTACCAATAACTGCAGTATGCATAGTTAAAAATATATACCAAACAATAACGTCATCATAAACATAAAACGCTTATTCATATACAACACAACTAAACGTAATCAATATAATAGAATTAAAACAAAGTAATTATTACGGTTTTGCCGTAAGTATATTCACCGCGCATTGCCGGGAAAACCTATCATCTATAATTTTTTTTTTTATGAAAAGCAGTGTGGTCAATTAAACATTAAAAAAAGTCGCTCAATCATTTGTTGTACGAAGCGTTACAATGTAACCTCAAATTATAAAAACAGTTGATAAAATAATTTAAATTCAAAGAGATGCCAAGTGTACCTTTATCTTAAACCTAGACATGTCCAAATGATCACTAGTTGGAATGTAGTCATTAATAGCTAATGAAAATAAGGTCTACTCATGTTTAACATAAACAGTTGTTTGTATGAATGGATGGCTAAATATAACTGGATCATGTGCAACTCAAATCCAAACATAGAAACAACTTTAAAAAGCGTTACAACTTTGGTGACAGAAAGCTTTTAAAAAAAAATCGAAAAAAAAACTCAGAATCTTCCCGAGCTCTCCACTAGAGAGATACAATGTATCAATAAAAATAAATAAATAACCAAATACAATAATTGCTTACTATATATGATGACAGACGTCATGCATACACACTTAAATGTATAATATACATTTCTGTCACATGCAAAATGATGAACTCCAAACAGATATATATGAATTATTTATATACTTTTTATTGTGTAGGTATTTACTGACAGTTCATAGATACAACTTGTCACAAGTACGCAATGTATGGGCATACAGAGCGCGGTCAGCCGCTCGTGTGTCACTCTGTATACTGCCACACTTGTGTTGATGTGCTAAGTTAAATGTTTTGTTAGCGTCTGTATATAGCGTTACATATATGAAGGAGATAAGTAACAACAAACCATGCTAAGTGACAGTGACACAGGCTCTACAAAGGGCGTTTAGTTCAAATGATTGTTTGTATGAGACGGATTTGAAACCTACCTGTGAACTCGTCCTCCCACTCTAAACCCGGGTTTAGATTGTACTCATCTTGAAAAAGGGAGGAAAAACAAAAAACAATGTCAGTATCTTTCGACCATTATATATAAAAAAAATATATTCAAAACTATACATACATTAGCATATCAACAGTGCTTAGAAACTTTACAGCATGACCTAGTATCGGAGTTCGCAATGTCAAACTTGGGGAACTGGGAGTTATTGTGTCAAATTATTGGTGAATTGTCAAATTTTACAAGTCAGTTCTGAAAGTTTGACACGGAATCCGTGTGTTAAAACATGTGCAGTGTTTGTTAGTCGATTCGGAAGGGATAAGTCAGCGTGAAATGATTCGGCGTCCCCATACTACCACCATAAAGGATAATGTATACACACGATACTAATACATTGGATATAATTTTGCGGCCATGTTACAGGCGTTCTTAACGCGTGGAGAACTCTGGAAGGCCACAAGTCAATTGTTGACTAGTATTTAATGGGTATTTTACATCACGTTGTATCAAGTAATGATGTCACTCGTTATGGCGCGCCCCCTGCTACAGATTAATTGATAAAACAATTTTATATAAATAAATGTATACAATTTATCAAGTAACCTGATAACCGCACCTGGTTTGAATGTTAGTTTGAAACTAAAAGCTCCACAGAAAAGAAATTATGTATATACAGTTCTGAAAGATGTGGACCACAACCGACACCGAGTTATGATGAGATACAAAGTTAGGTATAAGCGTCCTGGAGGAATAATGACTTACCGTAGTAGTCGGTTGCGTGTGCTAAAAAGGACAAAAAATATAAATAATCTGTCAGTTTTGTTGTGTACAATACATTGAATATAATATATCCTCAATATTCTCTTTGTATATTTACATACAAAATATATAAATGATATTCACAATGATTAAACAAACATCGTTATATCCCATGCCTGGCGTCTTGTGCGTCTCTGCCATGCTCGGACAAACATATCGGACAATACCATTTACTGGAACCCAATGATTATCACGTGTATTAGTGAACAAACAACGTAACAGAACATAGTTATTATTCATTCAATTTGTTCATACCACGATCAGGGTCGTAAGTCCTTAAAGTTATCATTAATATTAGCCCCCCTCCCCCTCAAACGAGCGCTACATCCAACTAATTGTTTAGGTACATATGCCAAACTTGCCAGTGTTAATTATATTTAAAAAAATCATGAACTTGAAAGATTACTTGACGATTAATGACACTAAGAGCTTTATGGTGAAAGACAACATTGAGAGGAAGCCTGCATACATTTGAGACGGTATTCAAAGACGTACATATATACAGTCGTGTATGAGAAATTGTCATGTTGATACCTAAATATAATTATTGCATTTAAGGGTGTATTAGTCATATCTCTGAAATTGAGCATAATTGTTTTTCCCTGGAAGGTTCTTTTGGCACGGATGAGGTGAGGTAGCTTTGCCGTGAAAATTATCAATTACCCACATAATTTTTTTTTCTAATATTCTCGGCTACAACGGCATTGTAGCAGGGTCGGCGACGCGAGTGTGATACTCTCTTAGTGTTATGAGCGTCTATTGGCTACAAGCCATTAGGCTTATCGTAGCGCGGCTTCAATGCTCATTTGCCACCGTAGTTGTATCAGAAACACCGATCAACATCTTAATATTTTACTGTGGAGTAAGTTTCAGTTTTGCATATATTAAATGTACGTCAAACTTTTGTATATATATTTGTATGGTGTGTTTTTACAAAGGGGCCCCTCCAGATAGTTTCGATCAGAATGCTTTAAACTGGAATGCTACAATAATACATGACTATATTTTTTCAAACTTATCCATACTTGCATTCATATTTTACGTATTATGTTCTGTTACATTTGGTAATCCATGCATGCAATATTTTTGTAATACTTTTGTGTAAAAGCCATTTAGGAAAGACGAGCGAAACTATTTCTGTCAAGTCAAGAGTGTTCCGTATATATCTTAAGTTATGTTATCAAATGTGATGCGAATTCGAGTCCGTGGACTCGTATTAATCATATTCAAATCCTTATACAAACGATGCTTTGAGCCCAGACTGGGTAGGAGTTTCCTAAATCCCACCGTATGATTAAAAAGTTTTTTTTGGCAACTATTACAAATGTCACTAGTATTTAAAATTTTAAGTGTTTTGGGCCTGAGCTGTTAAAATGGTGAAAGAAATGTGGACGACTAACATAATAAAATGGCTTTACATAAAAATATTCTCAAAACTTCCACAAGCATACAGCAACATTAATCATGATCATATGCAAGTGGAAACAAACGAAAAATGTACCTTAATGTATTGTTAATAAGGTATAAGTTACCTTTGCGCGGCCGCCACCAGTCCTCCATGTATCCTGCAAGCGGTGAGGCATTGGAAGAGCAGCCTTTGTTTATGGTAGCACAAACATAAACATTTCACCAGAGACTCACACAGTATTTACTTTTTTTTAATGGTTAAACAGTCATGTGTAAAGGACACCACGTGTTATGACGACAGAAAAAGCTAAATTGTCACTTAAAACGATATTATTTATTGAAAATGGGGCTTTCTTTATTAAAACATAAGATATTTATTAAATTAAAAAGCTAGAGAATTCATATTTCAAGCGACAATTTAAAACGCCAAATAAAAAACGATTTAAAAGTAAATACTGCATTTGAATAACTACAGATGTCACTTGGTTATGTATAGGTACATTTTCATTTGCAAATACTAATGAGTGAAGCTAAACTCAACTTTAAAAACAGTACGTGTAGAGTACATTTTACGGTTATTAACTAAATTAAAACTTAAAAAAATAATAATTGACTACATAAGGACACAAAATTTTGAAAAATAGTAGTATATATTTGCAAATGACACGAGTTAAAACCAGCACCCAGACATCACAGTTAAAATATTATTTATTTAATTCCGTGTAGGTGATGCACGCTTATAAATGTTATATGTTAAGACAAACACAAAGAAAAAGAAAATTGTCAATGCACCTGTCAGGTATAATGAATGTAAGGTTCTTAAGAGACGGCGCCTTTATTGTCAAATTCATCAACCAATGATATTAGGACCAACAGCAAATTAAAATGCATGCCTACTAATGCTCAAAATCATAATCAAAATATTTTATTCAACGTAAGGGACACAGGGAAAACTTATTGAACGTCACATATTTAATTTAAACTAAAGTTACCACCGTTTCCAAGAATAAATACCTGCCAGGAGAAGAAACGGCGAAACAAACTCCCCGGTTTGCTTTTTTAACATTTGTTCCCTTTTACGTAGGGGTAGAAAAGATTAAAGTTACATATATAAACTCTGTACATGGCATGGCCATCTGAATCCATGGAAAAAATCTGGTAAATCTGTAAATCGGTTTAATGTATGTAGAAACAGCGATAGATTCTCCATCTATCACATTCGCACTTTAATATTTTGGGGACCAGTTTATGTAATTAGGATTCAGACTGTTGCTAAAATTATTTAACAAAAGCAGCCGAGCAAGTATATTTGAAACTTTTAATATTATTTAATAAATTTATTTGAAGGTGTGATAATGATGATTCCTATCCATAAAATTATTAATGCCGGAAAAAACAGAATTAATAAAAAGACAAATAATTGTGGAAACATTGAATATGTAGCACTATTAAATCATTTGACAAAACGTACAGGCGCCGTCGTGTATAGACATACCTTGACATGAGAAAACTGATTTGACAAATAAACAAGTAAAACCCAAATGTACAATTACCAAAAACACACAAAACCAAACAAAATAACTGACATAAATAACAAATCCAATATCCTACTTTAAAGTGAAAATAATTTTACACTACTATTATTGATATATTAGATATCAGATGCTGAATGGCAGGGGAATACATACATATGTATATGTAATTTTTTAATTTATTTAAATTTTTTTTTTCTTGAACATACTTTTCAATTGAGAATGAGGACATAGTGTCCCTTGTTTCACACAATTTGATATAAATCTGGGACTTACCATCTCGCAGTTCGTTCACCCCGGATGTGGTAGTCTGGGTTTGCTTGGCGTAGGTAACATTTTCTTTCGGAGGAATGTCTGTTGATTGCACCGACACTACTTGAAGTGCAGGTGCTTTTTTTGGCCCACTGTTGGAAATACATACTTGATTAGAGAATGGTATATGAAATTAAATAAAGTTTGTTTGGCCGTTTCTTCTCCTGGCAGGTATTTTTTTTTTTAAACGGTGGTAACTTTAGATATATTAAATGTGACGTTCAATAAGTGTTCCCTGTGTCCCTTACGTTGAATAAAATATTTTGATTTTGAATAAACAACTCTAGCATGAGTGTGTTGGAATGTAAAGCAATGGATATCAAAGTGTGATTGTATTTCAATCCTTAGTATGCTTTATGGACAACTAAAACTGCACTGTAATTATGCAGTGCAGTTTGTCCTCCTGACATCAAAATTAAATTGAACAACATATCACCTTCACCTTCAATTGTTCATGTGAATCAGTTTATAATTTTGGGCTAGGCATGGTAGGGCTGGCGGACAATGACTCACAATTTTTTCAACTCCAATAGACTAACAATGTATCATCATATTATGTCAAATATATCTTCATCCAAGCTCCCAAGCAATGGTAGATGATACATAATATTGTCTGTCTAGTGTCAGTAATACCTTAAGGTGAACTATTGTATGACTCCGATTAAGTATTAAATGCGTGATATCAAGATAAGGACCTTGCTTAAAGGCAAGAGTGAATTACGTCACAATTGACTGACAAAGAACAAACCATTCAAATTAACACCCACCCTGGCTGTACACTGGATTTATCTGTATGTGGCAAACTGGCATCAGGTGAAGCAGTCTGAGGTGGAGTTAGTGACGTCATGGATGACAGAGATGAGAGCACATCCTTGACTGGTGCCACCCCAAGGGAGGACAGCATTTCGTCGAGATCTCGACGACTGTCTAGGCTGGATGCAGCCGACGCTCTTTGCTGAAAGAAAGATCATTAAATACATACATTTCATTACACTAATTACCTCATAACAACATGTAGAGTTCCAGCTCTCTAGACTTAAAGACCTCTATCAAGCCATTACAATCAATCAGTCCCTTTGTACGTACTTATCCCTGTCAAGTACTCTTGAGATTCCAATATAAGACAGTTAAAGTATTACCAGAGAGCAGCTCAAAATTTATGTTTAAACATGGTTGTAATAGTATTAGTAATAGTAGTAGGTTGAAATAGTCTATGTTTCATAAAGAAACTTTAAATGCAGGTAGTTTTGTCTTGTCTTTACACACACAGCAATTTTATTGTAAGAAGCTTTACATGTGAATTATGCCCAGCAGTGGAATCAGATTTAATTTTATGATCTCAAATAATTTGACATGTTAATACCAATGCCTCATCAGCATCTTTCTGCTCCTTCTCCCGTCGTCGCCGGTCCTTCTCATCCCGCAGGGCTTGCAGCTTAGCTTTCTTGCGCTCCAGCTCAGCTTTGCGGTCTGACATGCTGGACATGGTTTCTTCTGGAGTAATAATAATTGATACTGAACTTTGTTGAGGTTACCACCCAATGTAAGCAAATCCTATCATAAATAAGCAACTGCCATCCTGCTCTGTCTATTCAAAAGATTGATTATCAAGGTTGACAGTTTTGAGAGTATTGAATGCCAGAGCATTTACTGGTTGGTTGCCAAAGATGATCAGTGTGAAAAGCAACTGGGACCTGGCTTAGTTGTTCTGGCGCAAAGTAAAGAATTAAAAATCAAGGATTTACTTTATTTAAAAATCGGGTTTATAATGGAGCTTTTGAATTCTGTTCATTTGGAGTGTCGGAGTATCCAAATAAAGGCCTTGGGTAATTCATATTAGAGTTACAAACTTGGCCTATGTGTTAATATATAATTCTGGAATTTATTAACAAAAAAATAAGTAGAAGTAATAGATTATGCACTCTTAAGTTATATAAAAGAAGGAGAATCAAAAATTGTTTATGGAAATAAGTTTTGACTAACTATATTTGTGAGATATATTATAATTTAAGTGTCTCATATAAATCGTTTTCATAACGTCAACATTTTGTACGTTTTGTCAATAAGCTCTAAATGTACTGGTATGCTGAAAATTCAGATTAATAAATTTCGTGAAGAATAAGTGAGTTAGTTCATCACTTCTAGTCAGTGGTCAAAATATTGGACTGATTCTGTAATCCGTTAACCGACAATAAATGCCTTTTCTTGTTGATACAAGATTGGTATACTAGCAGGTGCTCACTTGTTATTAATATTATGCAAATTAGCTACTTAATGTAACTCGAAAGTCTGATGTCATACGATTTGTGATTCATACAAGATTTTTGGTTGGAAGTAAGAACATAAATTTCTCACCCGTTATTTATGTTTTCTTATACAAAAATACACATTTTCAATTGCAAAAAACACAATAAAACACCGATAAAACGTGGCAGAAGTTAACGTAACGGGACTATAGACCCATATATAATAAGTGGGGGCCTGTATATTTTATTGAGTATAATTTGCGAACAATTTGTATTATTTATTTTACTATATCGTTCTTTGAATCACGTATAAATTCTGATAACTCAGACAGAAAATGAACGCTTTATTAAATCTTTGCTTCTATTACTATTACTTCAAACTAAAGTGACAAAAAAATATTCAGTGCTGCCATAAATAAAGTTGGGGAATGAACAACCACATCAGATTCATTTACTATATTTAGATTCTGAGTAACTAATGAAACGTGTTTAATATATATCGTGCAAAAAAAAAAATCGTATACTTTTTTACTGTTCAAGTTTGCTCATGTAATATAATAGTAAAATAATTAATGAGAATGAAAGACTAGTATCCACATCATTACTATATTTTGTCTGAAAGAAATGTTCTCTGGGCGAATGTATAGTGTAAATAGATAAAAAATATATTTAGTCTATTTGGGTGGGTGTTGTCCGGCACGGCTTGTTTGCTGTTCATAACAACGCCAACGAATTTAAGTAATGATCAAACAATATAATTTTAAATGTGTTTCTGACTGACATACTATAGAATTTTTAATTTCGACTTTATTCAGTATGAAATTATGATGATTAATTTTCTGAAATATTTTTTCGTGTTGGTTTGCTGCACAGCTCCGAAATCTAATGCAGGTTAGTATACATTTTTAACGTTCAAAATTATTCAAATTCATTGTGTGTTGGTTATTCCAATCAGTTGGATAATATACAAAATAATCTCACTTTATTCTGTCCAAGAGAGTTTAATTTTCAACTATCTACCTATTGGAATCTGCTTAAAGGTATGAATGTGTCATCTCATTTGCTTTAGTTCAAGACCGTTTCATCACTATTATACATATAGATAAAATTGTCCTTTCATGATAAACCTTTATTGAAAGTGCAATACAAACTTAAGTCTATAGCTTCGGGCTTAAGATAATGTATGATCTTTTCAATGAACACTAATATCAATGATATTACCCAATGTAAATTTATCATAAAACACTAATGCAATGGCTTGTACATCAACATCTGCAATAAATTCATGGTATTGGAGATAAATATTCCAGTTTTCAAATTCGTCATAGATTAGGCACATGTGCTCTCAACTTTTGGTGAAATGACAATAACTTGAATGATGTTATATCTGAAAGCTTCGGAGTAGAATATTTTTTTCCCAACTATAGTTGTTATTAGTATAATTATGAAAGAAGAATCTTTGCTAAGCCTAGAACAATCAAATGTATGCACTTCAAACTTTATATCTGGAAATCACAGATAATTTAAGAATCAATCTTTCAGACAATAAATTATTGAAAGTCAATACATTTTTATTGTAACACCAACTGTTAAGTCATAAAATATTGCTGCTATGAGTTCAAATATCTTCTAAATAATGATTTTAATTTAAGAGTGTGACTCTTCTTGATGTACCCCAAGGTAATATGCCAGGAACCTAATTATTTTAAATAATATTGTTTTTCAGATTTGGTGAGATATTACTATGATTATGAATGCAATGAGCCACTTGTAGTGAACTCGAAGTTGACTGCAACATCCAGCTTGAGAGATAGGGGAGCAGAGAATGCTAAGCTAAATGGTAAGATTTTCTCTTGAACTATTTACACACAAAGGGAATTCTATATTTTTTTTAACTCTACAAATAATTTTAAACAAATCCAAAGATGATCTAATAGAATTGAGACCCTAGAAAGGTTTAGTTACATAATTTTATCCTTTAAGCAAAAGCAGGTCCTCTTGGAATAAAGACCTCAGTAATTATAAAGACTTTGAACATAACTTTAGATATGTTGTCTCTTGCATTTGCTTAATCTTATGTTCTTAGGACATAATTCTCCTGTTTGTACAATATATGTATTGATTACTATTGTTATGTTGGTTGCACTGTAAATGCATAGAGCTAGAGTGAAGGTGCTGTATTTCAGAATGCAACATTTTTACTTTTTATTTATTTTAATATTACCTGTGACAATAAAAAAAAGTTTTTTTTACTAGAACCAATTGTAGTTCTTATGCTTGTTGTGTTTATTTGCCTCAATACTTTACAAGGTTTAGTTTTATCATGTGTGGCAATCATTGCATGCCAGTGTGTTGCGAATTATAAGTGGCATAATTTATTCTTCATGCTTATTAGAATAAAAATTAAAGGATTCAAGTGAAAGAAGAAAGTAATGGGGTTCCTTCATCTGCAGGTCCTCAGAGTCAGTAGACCATATATAAGGACCCTAAAGATTCTTGGACCTCAACAAATGAACTTTGATTTAAATACTATCAATATGCAAAGTAAGGAGATTTGTAGATGGGCTTTCAGTGCCAAAGACTGGCAGCCCAAGAGAGACGAGATACTGGCAGCGTCAAGTTTCATACAAGCGGAAGAGAAAAAAAGAATTTCGAAGTTTTATTTCCAAATAGATGCAATGACTTCTTTGATTGGGCGTCTGATGTTAAGGAAGTATGTGCATCACTCAGTATCAATGTCTTATGATGAAATACGATTTGGTAGAGACACTCACGGTAAACCTTATTTAATGGGTGTTGGGGATGTAGGAGTTACCTTTAATGTGTCCCATCAAGGAGATTACGTAGTCCTGGCTGGTGATAGAAGAAGGGTTGGAATTGATGTTATGAAAATTGAGCCTCCAAAAGACAAGAATATACCAGAATTTTTCCGCCTCATGAACAGGCAGTTTTCCGCACACGAGTGGGCTCAAATAAAAAGTTTTCCCACTGACATGGAGCAGGTGGCGTGTTTCTATAGATTTTGGTGTCTTAAGGAAAGTTATGTGAAAAATACAGGTGTTGGTATCACAGTGCCTTTAGAGGAAATAAGTTTTGCTATTAAAACAAGGAAAATCAATGTTGGGGAAATGGTTTCCAATACCATATTGTATTTAGAGGGTGTCAAGAAAGAAGATTGGGTGTTTGAAGAAACTCTTCTGGATGAGAAACATTCTGTAGCTGTTTCCATACAAACTGATGGAAGTCCTCTGGAACCTGCTTCATACAAATATTTCACTTTTTATGAATTGATTGAAGGAGCTAAACCCTTGCATGAACCAGATCCTCAATTTGCTGATGATTTCATGTCGAAAAAGTTGAAACTGTTTTAATTGTTTAATATTTCTTGAATATATACAAAGTGCGTGGTTCATTTGTATTTTGTATAGGTGTAGGTTAAATATAATTTGTTGGGATAATTATGTATTAGTCTCTAAGATAAAGTTGAGTCTCAATAAAATGTTCAATTAAAAAAGCTCATTACATTTATATACTAACCTACTCAAACGTATTAACAAGCAAACTCTTGAAATGAACAGAAAAAACATACAACATTCCATCCAAAAAGGTTTGAACGCGTGGACAGCCTCTGAGAACGACTTCGACCAACAGTTGATCATTGACCTTGGCG
The DNA here is from genome assembly GCA_016069955.1 of Drepana arcuata. Classification (NCBI taxonomy): domain Eukaryota; kingdom Metazoa; phylum Arthropoda; class Insecta; order Lepidoptera; family Drepanidae; genus Drepana; species Drepana arcuata. The sequence continues at coordinate 29,928 of JACCPG010007461.1, forward strand.
GCGTTAAGAACATTACTAGGGTTGCCACACAAGGGCGCGCTCACTCCCAGGAGTTCGTGCAAGAGTACCACATCAGCTATGGCTCGAACGGACTCGACTACGTTAGGTATAAAGAAGCCGGGGGGGAAGTCAAGGTAACTCATGTCCTAAAGAAGAACGAATGACTACTAAAATTGGTAGGGTTGCAAGACTAGCACGGTGTGAGCTTATGTAGTTAGCTTGTTTTCCTATGCGTAAGAATTAACTAATGGGCTTGTACTTTCTTTCAACTTATTCTGCTTAAATACATTGTATTATTAACGTTGACTCACGGAATACCATATTTGTTTTCATTTATGGCAGATTATTAAGTAGTTGGCGTGGTGGTTGAGTAGGTCGAGTAGTTGCCTGTAACACAAATATTGAATTAATTAATTACAGTGATTAGTCGTAGAGCTTAACGGTGAAGGAGAAAATCGAGAGGAAGGTTTCCTTTCTCTTTCTTCCTCCGAAAGGAAGGCATACGTTTGAGAACAAATTCAAAGACTTATTCATGCTCGAGTAACGGCGACGGACTCGCCATCTGTCCCGTTGGCACCTAAAATATGTCTCCGGTACTACCTACGCACTACGCACCTACGTCCCCTAATGGGTAGGCAGAGGCTACCCATTAGGGGACCCTTATGGGAAGGCGTGAAGCTATATTGTTATTAAGAAGAGGAGCCAGTGGGTGTTTTCATTTTCGTACGTAAATCTCAATCTACTTAACATTACGACTACAGTGTAGAAGACAAATATGGTACTCCACCTTGACCTTAAAGTCTAAAACTGTATAGCACTAACTAACCTATAACGGTGAAGGGCCATCGGCGTGGACGGCACAAGAAAGCTCGTACTACCAACACTTGACAGTCAATCTACATAAGCGCAAGGAGTTGCGTGCGATTGCCACTAGGGGGCGCTTCGCCACCGACGAGTACGTCACAGAGTATATGCTACAGTACTCTGATGATGGAGAGAGCTGGAGGCCTGTTAGTACAGCCAAGGGATTCATGCAGGTGATTATTGATTTGTTACACATCCTGGCATATGACGCCTCAGCGGCTAAGGCGATATATATGTAGCATTCATCTATTGACTTAACGGGCTAAGGCGTAAGGTATATTATTATATATTAGGATGAGCACGTCAAGCGTACTCAACCGGCGAGCATGTATGAAGTGACTGATGATTGTGGACGAAGCGGAAGAGGCCTGTAAGTCTAGAGAGAATTGACGCTCTACTCACTCTGCCTATCCCGTGAGCAAATCGGCGTAATGATGTGTATGTATGTGTATCCTTCCTTACTATAATATTATAAAATGTGAATGTAAGTTTGTTTGTTACGCTTTCACGTAAAAACTAGTTAACCGATCATCATGAAACTTTGTACACATATTATTGAAGGTCTAATACCTTCAGAAGTAACATAGGATACTTTTTATTGGAAAAGAAAAAATAAAATTTTTACGAAAGATAAAAAGGCCGACGAAGCACAGCTAGTATTATTATATGTTTGGCGGAAAGTTCGGCGTCAGTCCGAATTAATAGGCTGCTCTATTGGGGACTGGAATATGTAATCTTGTGTCACTCCTTTTCTCAAGAGGACACAGAACTAGAAACTAAAATATGTGCATCAGTTAAGGTATGTAATAGGTGTGTATATACGTATAGTATGATATACAGGTAATAATTAACTAACGGGATGTTGGCTTACTAATCCGTAGTTTGTTTTTCTTTTAATTAATGTTAGTTTAAGATGTAAACTTAAACTTTCTGCACAGATGATCTACTGACTGAGTTAGATAAAATCCATCTTAATGTGGGACCAACTTTGTCTTTAAATGTGAAACCCGTTTATCACCGCAGAAGCTTACGCTAAAAATGACCCACTGTCTGACAGCTAGCGGCTAGTGGGTTTGATCGTCGATGGTAACTGGGTTAGGGTGGGTGTTGTCTGTCAGATATCGTCGTTGTCCAATCAAAATCTCATATTATCAAAGAAGTCTTACTGATTTGAGGTATTGAATACATTCAAATTTTTACACAACACAGATATTGGTTTGACAATGACGATTTGTACATATATTAACGTTAGTATCTTTATTTATGTAGATGCAAATAATGTATTTTTTTTTGTGCGATTATCAGTCGCTGATACTAATAGTACAAGCAGAGCTGTTCAGTGATAGGGCATAAGATCTCCCTAATTCATCACTGAATTTAATCGAGTGGGGCAGGACTGCCTTTTTATACAACAAGAGTGGCAAACAAGCATACTGCCCACCTGATGGGAATCACTTACCATAGCCTATTTACGCTAACGATACCGAAGTATCACTTGCGCGCTGCCACTCATGTTCGGAGAGATAAACAGCATCATAGGACTAATCCCTCTGCTGCCAACACAATATAACAATCCTCCTTTGGGGAGGGGCCCAAAGAGCTCATTACTGGAGATCTTATTCACCGCGTAGGAACACAATACAATAAGTTGTGTTATTTGGCTACGGAATTCTATACCTAAGGTGGAGGTCCTGCCCCAGTCGGGCAGCTCTAAATTCGAACGGAAAACCCCGTTGAGCCCTACCTCTCCTTAAAATATCTCTGCCTACAAAAGATCACAATAAAGTTAGTCTGCTTAAGTTGAAAAATTTTAGGGACTCAATGAATTGCTGTCACAGACGAGCGACTTTCGTCAGGACAGTTTGAAGTCATAATATTGGAAACGCATATTGTATATAACTTATTGTAATTTTACTGCTAAGATGGTAATTGGTTGCCGTAACTTCTCATCGGTTGCCCGGTGCTAGCTTTGTACATAAAATATGTCATCATTGCTATCGGGGTGCACTCGCCTTACCTGGCTACATATGGTCGCTACTACCTGCACACCTCTGCCTACCCCTTCTAGGGACCCGTGTGGAAAGGTGTTAAGATATTATTTTATTTCACTATTTCATATACATTCCACAGGTTATAGAGAGAACTGGCGCTCTATACTCTCTGCCTACCCCGTAAGGGACTCGGCGTGATGATATGATGATGACGTTCATATAAAATCTTTTATTCAGATGTTCGAGGGCAACCACGACGGCAACACAGTACAAAAGAACGAATTCGAAGTGCCTATAATAGCTCAATATATAAGGATCAACCCGATGCGGTGGCGCGACAAAATTTCCATGCGCGTTGAAGTTTACGGATGCGATTATGGTACGTGTGTTGTCGACAATAAATGTTATTATTACTTGGCAGATGTAAAAAACTATAAATGTTTTACATTGATATTATCTATAGTTATAAATAAAATGGAAGTGTCTGTTTGTAATATTGTTCTTATAATAATATGATGCATTTCATGCTATTCAGTATCTCCGAAAGCAAAAAAACAGTTTTGTCTGTTTGTTTGTTTCTCCATCTAACCTTTGGTTGGACTGAATTTGACGGGACTTTTAATGTCAGATCGATAATGTTAAAAGTAAACGTCTACTTTCATCATATACATGTATGTATAATAAAATTTTAAGTCGACAAACGCGTGTCATTTCTAGTATGCTATAAGTCTTTAGCGACACACTACGCAATACCATTATCCCTATTTCTCTTCCAGTTGCGGACACCCTGTACTTCAACGGTTCATCGCTTATCAAAATGGACCTCCTGCGGGACCCCATTTCTGCGTCTCGGGAAGCGATAAGGTTCAGGTTCAAAACTAGTACCGCCTCCGGAGCTCTGCTCTACTCGCGAGGGACGCAGGGGGACTACATCGCGCTGCAGCTGAGGGACAACCGATTGGTGCTCAATATCGATCTTGGTATGTTATAAATATAAATATAAATATATCCTCACGCCTTCCCACAAGGGTCCCCGAAGGGGTAGGCAGAGGTGTATAGGTAATACCCACACACCCACTTTCCGCCAGAGGTATATTAGGTGCCAACGTGACAGATGGCGAGTCCATCGCCGTTACTCAAGCACGACTATACATACGCCTTTGAATTTATTCTCAGACGTATGCAGGTTTCCTCACGATGTTTTCCTTCACCGTAAAGCTCGTGGTGTGACTAATCACTGTACTTAAGTTCAGAAAAACTCATTGGTACAGTCGGGGTACTCATTGGTATATATATAAATATAAATATATCCTAACGCCTTCCCACAAGGGTCCCCGAAGGGGTAGGCAGAGGTGTATACGTAATACCTACACACCCACTTTCCGCCAGAGGTATATTAGTTGCCATCTTGGTATGTTAAATGAGAAATATATCTAATGATTTGAAAAGAGTAACCATGGAATTTCTTGCCGGTTCTTCTCCATTGAACCGACCAACCCGAAACCCGAAACGTTTTCGACGTTTTATAAGTGCCCAGCTAGGCCTATATGAAATAAAAATATTTTGATTTGAAACTATACGCCCTAACACAAGGTCCTGCGTAGGGTCAAAGATTCGCTGGAGATATATTTAAGTGCAAACGAGACAGATGAATATCTGTTGTCATCATCACATTGTTTTTATTCGGCATGAAGCTGATAGTGTTTTAAATGGCAGTGCTTAAGTACACAAGGAGTGATTGATGCATACCGTCGGGGCTCGAATCTATAATCTTTGTATGGCTGGCGACTGCTTGAATGAAAAGATGGCGATATATTTTAAAATATTTTTTACTAATTTTTTTTGTGGTGGCCGAGTGGTTCGAGCAGTTGCCTGCGACGCAAAGGTCGCAAGATCGAATCTCGACTGTACCAATGAGTTTTTCTCAACTTATTGATTAGTCACACCACGAGCTTTACGGTGAAGGAAAACATTGAGAGGAAACCTGCATACGTTTGAGAAGTAATTCAAAGGCGTGCTTGAGTAACGGCGACGGACTCGCCATCTGCCACGTTGGCACCTAAAATATATCTCTGGCGGAAAGTGGGTGTGTATTACCTATACACCTCTGCCTACCCTTGTGGGAAGGCGTGAGGATATATATAAAATTTTTTTCACTACTGTACCTATCCTGTTCACTCCCCTGTTCTTCTAAATATATCAAAACGTATTTTTGGTAGGTTCTGGCACTGCCACCTCCATGTCGGTAGGCAGCCTCCTCGACGACAACATCTGGCATGACGTGGTGATATCGCGCAACAGGCGTGACGTCATCTTTTCAGTCGACCGCGTCATCGTCCAAGATCGCATCAAAGGGGAGTTTTCCAAGCTTAACCTGAATAGAGCAGTAAGTTATAATTTTTTTTTATATACAAGCTGATTTCTTATTTCCGTTGTCAACAATTGGATATATTATTTGGAAGTGTCTGATGAATGTGGACGAGGCGAAAGAGGCATGTAAGTCTAGAGAGAGCTGGCGCTCTATATCCTCACGCCTTCCCACAAGGGTCCCCGAAGGGGTAGGCAGAGGTGTATAGGTAATACCCACACACCCACTTTCCGCCAGAGGTATATGAGGTGCCAACGTGATAGATGGCGAGTCCATCGCCGTTACTCGAGCACGACTATACATACGCCTTTGAAATTCTTCTCAGACGTATGCAGGTTTCCTCTCGATGTTTTCCTTCACCGTAAAGCTCGTGGTGTGACTAATCACTGTACTTAAGTTCAGAAAAACTCATTGGTACAGGCGGGATTCAAACTTGCGACCTTTGCGTCGCAGGCAACTGCTCGAACCAGTCGGCCACCACGGCTTTTTTTTTCGCTCTATATCCCTAGCTCTATATACCCTCTGCCTACCCCGTTAGGGACTTGACGTGATGATGTATGTATGTATATGTCTGGAAGAAGAGGCAGATGAAGACCACAGTCCAACTACTACCTAGATCAAATCGATGGAACACCCAAGGATGGAAACGTCAAGAGTACTTAAAACTGGCTAGCATATATTGAGAGTGTCTCGTTAATAAATGGGCTTTGTATTTCTTACATGAACGAATTCCATCTCTTCCTAATCGTAAACTAAAAATCGGAAAGGATTATCAGAAAAAATTGTATATTTGGGAATATATATGTCTTTAATAATAATGATGATTACATACATACATACATATCATCACGCCAAGTCCCTAGCGGGGTAGGCAGAGAGTATAGAGCGCCAGTTCTCTCTAGACTTACATACTTCTTTCGCTTCGTCCACATTCATCAGTCTCTTCATACATGCTCGTCGGTTTCGAGTACTCTTAACGTTCCCGTCCTTCAGAGTCCGATCTATTTGATCCAGGTAGTTGGAACGTGGCCTTCCTCTGCCTTGCCTCTGCCACACACTTTTGCTTTGTATATCTGTTTCGTCAATCTTTCTTCACTCATCCTTTCTATGTGTCCAAACCAACGTAACATGCCTTTTTTCATCTTTACAATCACACCCTCATTCACGCCAGTTGATTTGCGAATCTCTTCATTGCGGATTCGATCTAATATCGTTACGCCGCACATTTTTCGAAGAGATCGCATCTCAACTGCATTCAAGCTATTTTCATACTTCCTCTGACATACCCAGGATTCGCTGCCATTACTGCCATTTCATTAAATTATGATTACTTCATATTGTTTTATTCACTATTCAACGACATTTGACATATATTCCTAATTATTTTTCTTTTCTGATAATCCTTACAAAACACTTGTCTCCTGCTGGCTCCTGTGGTATATTTGCAGTCAAATATATTGGCAGCGACGTTCGATCCATATGCACGTATTGTTCCCCTTGCAGCTGTACATAGGAGGCGTGCCTAACCTCCAAGAGGGCTTGGTGGTGATCCAGAACTTCACCGGCTGCGTGGAGAACATGTACCTGAACGCCACCAACGTCATACAGAGCGTCAAGCAGGGCTATGACTCTGGTGAACCATTCAAGTTCCAGAAAGTCAATACTTTGTATGCGTGCCCAGTGAGTATTGTACTTATATTTATAATCAGCTCTGTCGCACCACTTTTGTTTTATTGTCCCTCGTAGCGTGAGTTCCGGGAATTTTTGCGAATTAACCGGTCAATGGCGAGATCTAGGCCTCCAGGCACTTTAGTACTAATCAACACAGCTAAGGGCACCCCCTGTGGGGTACGAACCTCGGCTTAGGGCGTTGCTGGATCGCGAGCAAGGGAGCTGGGCTGGACTGGTCATTTATATAATAATAATAAAATTTAGGGGGGTAATTTTATAAAATAATAATATAATAAAAATATTATTTGGGGGCGGGATTTGCGCGGGTAGGTGTTTGCGGGGGTCGGGGGGATCTGTCCCACTACTGGGCAATAGCTCTGAAGGCCTCTCCCCGTTCCCCTCCAGGTGCATATCCAGTTCGTGTCGCAATCTTCAAAATGTTCGATACAACCAAGGTGCCCCACCTGATGGTAAGCGGTGGCCGTGCCAGCGGTATCACTCGGTAGATGCTCACCTGATGTTGAGGGCAATTGGGGTGTTACAGCATAAGAAGGGCTTACTGAGCTTCATACAGACCACCAGTTTTCAGTGAAATAAACCAGACTACAAGAAATTTTAAGTATATTTTATCTCGAATTTGAGACGGCGACGTTGGTATTTTAATATACGTAAATCTGGAAATTGTCGTTTTTATATCTGCCTACTCCTTCGGCGACCCTAGTGTAATTGCGTAATGATGTTATCAACATAAAACTTATTTTATCCAAAATCTTCCTATGACTATAAAGTGATAAGCTCGTGCTTCGCCCCCAGGAGCCCCCCGTGGTGCCCGTGACGTTCCTCAAGGAGGGCTCGTACGCCAAGCTGCGCGGCTACGCCGGCGCCGCCAGCCTCAACCTCTCCCTGGAGTTCCGCACCTACGAGCACCACGGCCTGCTGCTCTACCACAAGTTCAACACCGAGGGACATGTCAAGGTTACTGCGAACACACACACACACACACTAACGATAAGGCGTGGGGAGCACTCGGATAAAAACGAGGGGAAGGCAATAAACGTTGAAAGTAATGAAACCAGCGAATAAGCTTTGTATGTCTATATAGAGCTGTCGCTCACTGCCTACCACGTAAAGGACTCGGCGTGATGATATGTATATATGTACGATAAAGTGTATCTTATGTTATCCCACACATCCTTATGTATAAATACAGTATTTCATAGTTATGGTCAGTCAAGTGGAGTCTTGTTGAAAATGAACCTTATTTTACATGCGTGGGAGTAGACATTATGTGATATAGCTGGTTTCCGTCGCTTTGTCTGCATATAATTGAGTCTAAGGAATTGTTAATTCTCAACCCGAATTTCGGCTCCTTAATTTTTAGATATATCGTAATTTTTCCAAATTCCATTAAACTATATAGAAAAATGTATCAATAGAAAGTCAGGCAAAGTTACTTAAATATATATATGATAGTATATGTTTTGTATGGATTGCAATCAGGTATTCTTGGAAGAAGGCAAAGTGAAAGTGGAAGTGGAAACTCCGGGCTCGCCGCGCGTGAAGCTGGACAACTACGCGGAGGAGTTCAACGACGGGCGCTGGCACTCGCTGCTGCTGACCATGGCCAGCGACTCCATCGTGCTGGCGCTCAACTACCGCCCCGTCAAGACCACCAAGCGCCTGCGCTTCATGACCGGCAGCACCTACTACATTGCCGGTGAGCAGCGCCACGCACTATTCATGCACGCACGCGGACATGTATACAAAATCAATATATTTTATTCAACGTTAGGCACACAGGGAACACTTATTGAACGTCACATATTTAATACTAGCTGTGCATTACACTTTGTCCGCGTTAGATTTAATAAAAAAAAAAATCAGTTTCTAAAATAAAAGTAGCCTAAGTTACTCCTTTTTATATCAGCTATCTGCCAGTGAAAGTCCCGTCGAATGAAGTGGAAATTGGTCCAGCCATTTCAGAGATTAGCCAGAACAAACACACAGAACAACGGACAGACAGCCAGTCAAAAATTGTAAAAAACATATTTTGGTATATGTACGGTGTATACATCCATATACAGTTAGTAAAAAGCGGTTATTTCAATATTATAAACAGACACTCTAATTTTAATATATGTATAGATAGGTAAACTAAAGTTACTACCGTATCCAAGAAAAACATACCTAGACAGACATACAGATAAGCTACGGACCTATAGATAAACGTACCGGCAGACGGATAGATATGCAGTCCGACATATTGTGAGACAGAGGCACTCAGACAGGCGGACACGTAGGCGGACGGGTAGACAGATGCGTAGGTAGTAAGAGACCGACGTATAATATTTGTATGTAAATTCTTTATCTAACCCTACGCCTACCCTACTCCTATTTACTATCTAAAAAAATGTTTGGTGGGTTTCTTCAAACAGATTTGTTTTTGAATCCGTATTAAAAAAAAATTATGAGTTACTAGCTGTCCCGCCCAGCTTCGCTCGGGTGAAAAAGTTAAATTGCCCGTAGCACGATCGCAGCGCCACCTATCGGGTCCAATTTAATATAGCCTATGTTACTCGTGAATAATGTAGCTTTCGAATGGTGAAAGAATTTTTAAAATCGGTCCAGTAGTTTTTGAGCCTATTTATTACAACCAAACAAACAAACAAAGTTTTCCTCTTTATAATATTAGTGTAGATGCGACGTTCTGTTATGTAACTGACCAGTGGGAAACCTCTCGTTGAATATAATTACGTGACAGACAGACAAGACACTTTCGTATGTATATTGCCGTGTAAGCCGTGGTGGCCGAGTGGTCCGAGCAGTTGCCTGCGACGCAAAGGTCGCAAGTTCGAATCCCGACTGTACCAATGAGTTTTTCTGAACTTAAGTACAGTGATTAATTACACCACGAGCTGAACGGTGAAGGAAAACATCGAGCGGAAACCTGCATACGTCTGAGAAGAAATTAAAAGGCGTATGTATAGTCGTGCTTGAGTAACGGCGATGGACTCGCCATCTGTCACGTTGGCACCTAATATACCTCTGGCGGAAAGTGGGTGTGTGGGTATTACCTATACACCTCTGCTTACCCCTTCGGGGACCCTTATGGGTAGGCGTGAGGATATATTATTTAATTTGTATGTGTATTGGCGGTGCAGGCGGCAAGGCGCCGCCGCGCGGGTTCATCGGGTGCATGCGCAAGATCGCTGTGGACGGCAACTACCGGCTGCCCACCGACTGGAAGAAGGAGGAGTACTGCTGCCCCAACGAGGTCATCTTCGATGCCTGCCAGATGATCGACAGGTAGCCGCCACCTATTACTGCCATAGATAGTACTATTACTAAATAAAGTGATCAGTCACCTGGTGAAGGAAAACATCGAGAGGAAACCTGCATACATTAACTTGTAACATCCTATATCTTGTAGACAACTGCTCATTTCCTGAGACATCCTGCATATCTTTACGCCCTCCCTCACAGGGTAGTCCCAGCTTTCTAGGCTTACAGACCTCTTTCGCTTAGTCCACATTCATCAGTCTCTTCTAAAAAGCTCTCCAGTTGCAAGTTTTTTTCTCGCTCCCATCCTTAAGTGCCCAATTGATTTGATCTAGGTATTAAGAAACCTCATGCGCAGTTGTGCCTTCGTAACGGCGATGGACTTGCCATCTGTCACGTTGGCACCTAAAATATATCTTCGGCGGAATGTGTCCATAGTCACCTTAGAGTTAGTATAAATATAAGTGTTGTATTCACATCGTATTCGAAGGTGCAACCCCAACCCCTGCGAGCACGGCGGTGAGTGCACCCAGACGGCCGACGAGTTTTCCTGCAACTGTCAGAACACAGGCTACGCGGGCGCCGTCTGCCATACTTGTGAGTACTCTATACATATTATGACACCCTTCTTCTTCTTCTTCTCAGCATATATGCGTCCACTGCTGGACATATGCCTTTTGTATGGATTTCCAAGCTGATCTTGATGCGGCGATCCTACTCCAGGTCGGCCCTGCCGTCTTTTTAATGTCGTCCGATCATGACACCCTATTATTAAAAAATATTTAATTTATAAAAATACAAAAAATATTGTCTTGCTATACATGTATGTGAAAATGGTATTTGTACATATTATTAGAATTTCCAGAAAAATTGTTTTGCATATTGTATATAATGACAATGACATACAAAGCTCGGTACGTTATTCATTTATTTAGGATGCTATATCTGAATATGTATATATACATGTCTTACTTCTTACTAATATTATAAATGTGAATGTTTGTAAGTTTGGATGTTTGCGGTTCTTTCACGGCCAAACGGCTGAATCGATTTGGCTGAAAGTTGAAATTGTGATATACCTAGGAATAGACATAGGCTACTTATTTTTTTTTGATGCTGAAAAATTCAATCTTCTTATATTATATAATATATGATGCTCTTACACGGCATAGCGGCTGAACCGATTCTAGCAGGAAAATTTTCAAAGCTTCTTTTTCGAACTCCACGCGGGCGAAGCCGCGGGCATAAGCTAGTTATTTATAAATGTATTTTGAATATATTGAGATGTTGCTTTCTACACTGGCATACACATCGAGTGGCATATATTCGACGGAAGGCCTGTTATCCATGTCAAAGTGTAACGAAAGCGACCTCCTATGTGTGTGTAAGTGTGTGTGTGTGTGTGTGTGTGTGTGTAGCGGTGCACCCGCTGTCGTGCCTGGCGTACAAGAACGTGCAGGCCGTGGCGCGCGCCGCCGCCATACACATCGACGTGGACGGCTCGGGCCCGCTGCCCGCCTTCCCCGTCACCTGCGAGTTCTTCTGTAAGTCCCTCCATATACATCTATCTTTGCTCTTTCATAACACCATCCTTTCCCTGGAGAAATATAATGAGTCCACATTTACGTCTTTGAATTTCTTCCTAAACCCATGAGGTTTCACTACCATAATTAAATCGATTGGACGTTTAGGATGGGAACGTAAAACCTCGAAATCGACGTACACGTTAGAAAAGATTGATGCATGTAGATGAAGCGAAAGAGGTCTGTAAGCCTAGAAACTGCCGCGTGATATGTCTCAGAAAATTAACAGTTGTCTTGACTTATAGGATGTGGTAAATATATCTTCATGAGGATGACGACATTATTATAGGGAATCTACTCACTTCAAAACATAGTTTTATGTTTTTTTATGAATCATACAAAAATAATAAAAACGTACGACTACACATATAACTTTATCGTTACAGCAGAATTTATGCGAAAAGTAGGTAAACATTATGTCTACTTAGAGGGAGAATATACGTAACATTTATCATCCTTTGACTGCGCCCCATGCGGGGAGGCCCCTGTGTGAGCGTGTATGTATATGTATGTATGTGTATGTGTGCGTGCAGCGGACGGGCGCATCACGACGGGCGTGCAGCACTCGGCGGCGGGCGCGGCCGTGGACGGGCACCAGGAGCCGGGCGCCTTCCGCCAGGACGTGGTCTACGACGCCTCGCGCCCGCAGCTCGAGGCGCTGCTCAACCGCTCGCACTCCTGCCTGCAGCGCCTCGAGTACCGCTGCCGGCACTCCCGGCTGCTCAACTCGCCCAGTCAGTAACCGTGCCTCCTTCACACACGTGCTTCCATTCGTTTATTGATTTTTTATTGATTTCATTGGGATTATTGATTTTTATTGATTTCATCGGGATTATTGATTTGTATCGATTTCATTGAGATTATTGATTTCATTGGCATAATAGATTTTGACGCGTTTATTGATTTTAATGAGTTAATATTTTTTCTTTATTTAATTTTATTATACAATGTTGCTAAATACAGTAGCATAGCCTTAAAATTAACTTAATATTAATAACAAATCATAACGGGTAATAAATTATTGTAAATATTTTCATTGAGTGAGTTCGCTTACTTAGAACACAGTCAAATTGCCTTAAGATACAATTAAGGGTTCGAAGCGCGCGTGTCATGTACGATGTACTTGGTGGATATACTTTTGTCTCATTAAAATCATTTAAGCATTTGATAAAAAAATCCCACTCGCAATTAATTAACAAACTCAATCGACTCATGTTAACTGTGGGGTACTCGCGAATAATGACATAATTAAAAACAAGGCATAAGTAATATACCCTCTGTTTAGTACCGAGAAGGTACTTGGTTGAACTGTATGTGAAACACTTATAGGTAAAATAAAACCAATAGTATTCCTGATCTGAGCCGGTATAATGTACAAATAAACGCCGTCTACCACAATGTTCTATGTGAAGCTTCCTATAGCGCGTTATACAGTGAAACGTAGCGACATCTAGTGGTGGTAGCGTGTAACTTAATATTAATTGTGTTATAAACTATTTGGTATGGGTTGCGTGAACATACCGCCCACCAAGGACATTTAGTGCAGAAATGTCCTTTAAAACAAAAATGCTGAACTTAAAGTAATAAACAACTTATTGCTACGATAGCTACGGACAAGAAAATACAATAAACTTATACTGTACACAAATAACAAAGGTATGGTTGACAAAAGACACTTACATAAATTTAGTTTGATAAGTTGTTCTTAATCAACTACTGGTAAAATACAAATTTTAGATGTTGGTCTTTTAATAGTGCACGATTTTGTGCGTATAGTGACTACACGGGTGATGTTATCATCACCAGGATGTTTTAGTAAAACGCGACCAAGTAGCCAGCGACTGGGGGGAAGATCGTCTTCTTTTATTAAAACTACATCTCCTATTTTGGGCTCTGGCACTTGAGCTGACCATTTGTATCTATTCATTAAAGTAGACAAGTAATCTTGAGACCAACGTCTCCAAAATATTTGTAACATTCTTTGAACAAATTGCCACCTTGCTAAACTGTTCATATTAGAATTTTCGTAATTTGCGTCGGGAACTTGGACTAAAGGTTCACCGATTAAAAAGTGACCTGGAGTTAATGGCAATGGTTCACCAGGATCTGTGTTATTTAGGACACTTATAGGTCGCGAGTTCAAACATGCTTCTACTTGGTAGAGGAGCGTGCTTAGTTCTTCGTAAGTCAGAGTAGCATCACCTATTACTCGTCTAAGGTGAAATTTTGTAGATTTCACACCCGCTTCCCAGAGTCCACCAAAATTAGGTGCATGAGGTGGAATGAAATGCCATTCTGTACCATGCCCTTCTAAATGTTCTGCCGCTGAGATTTGAATATCTGATAACTGCTGCAATTCTCTAGAGGCACCTACAAATGTAGTGCCATTATCGCTCCATAATTGAGCACAATGACCTCGTCTAGAAACAAACCGTCTAAAAGCCGCTAAAAAGCTTTGAGTGGTCATATCACTCACCACCTCCAAATGTATAGCTCGTGTGACCATACATACGAACAAACTAATATATCCTTTATAGGAACGGTGACCTCGACCTTTAGTGGTTCGGATATTTATCGGCCCCGCGTAATCGACGCCACTATGCAGAAAAGGCCTAGCAGGTGAGCATCGGACCGATGGGAGAGAGCCCATCATCTGGGTCCTCGTATCAGCTCTTTGTTTCGCGCAGGTTACACATTTGCGAACATGTTGCTTAACTAGGTTTTTGGCTCCAAGTATCCAATAGGCTGTCCTCAGGTAATTCAACATCAACTGAGGTCCTCCGTGCAAGGTTTTTTGATGAGCATCAGCTATTATGAGCTTTGTTAGGTGTGCTTTACTGGGTAGAACAATAGGATGCTTGGTTTGCTCATCTAATTGCGATTGTTCTAGTCTACCTCTAACTCTGATGATGTCCTTGTCGTCGAGAAAAGGGCAGAGGCTTCTTAGTTTGCTTGATTTCATTTGTATATAGCCTTTGTCTTGTAAACATGTAAATTCTGTATGAAATTCTTCATTTTGTGTTCTTTTTATACAGGTTTGTAATGCTTCATCCATTTCTTTCTTTTGTACATACTTCGTTTTATATGAACTTTTATTTAAAAATCTTCGACAATAAGCAACAACCTTGAGTAATCGTAATAATGAAGAAAACTTTCCAAATAGGGATTCTTCAGGCGTTGTAACCAAATGTGACTTTACCGCCTGCTCTAAAGTAGTATTAAGGTCCTGTGGTCTGTTGTAAATAATAGTTTTGACCTTTAAAAATTGTGGACCGGAAAACCACAATGTGTTTTCGGCAAGCATGGATGGCAGTAAGCCTCTTGAAGCGCAGTCCGCTGGGTTCAATTTGGTAGGTACATGAGACCATTGAGAAGAGTTTAATGATGTCAATACTTCGGCCACCCGATTGGCTACAAAAGTTTTCCACCTGCTAGGGTGACTATTCAACCATGCAAGTACCACCGTGGAATCAGTCCAGGCTTTGATTTTGTCCTTCGGGATAGTCAAAACTTGCGTGATCTCAAGCAACAATCGTGATAATAATACTGCTCCACATAATTCCAATCGGGGTATACTTACTTGTTTTATTGGTGCTACTCGCGTTTTTGCCCCTAGAAGAGCCACACTTATGTTTCCTTCGTCATCAACCATCCGAACATAAACTACTGCTGAGTACGCTGACTTAGACGCGTCACAGAAGCCATGTAGTTCCAGTTTATCATTTGGATTTGTACCTAGCCATCGAGGTATACGAACTTTAGTTAAATAAAACAATTCGTCCCGGTAAGTACTCCATTCCTTTATTAGTTCGCTTCCTAGCTTCTCGTCCCAACTAACACCAGCCAGCCATAGCTTTTGGATGAATATCTTTGCTACAACTACACTAGGAGCTAGCCAACCTAACGGATCAAATAATCTAGCTATATCTGAAATTATTGACCTTTTTGTTTCAGGTGCCGTGGTCTGATGGAGTTTCACCGAGTATTGGAAGGAGTCATCTTCGCGATTCCAGGTGAGTCCTAAGATTTTTGTTGTACTATCTAACTTAATACCTACTTCTGTTTCTTGCTTAACCTCTTTGCTTTTCTCGTTTGATCTATTCCCATCCTCTATTGTTTTGTTGTGTTCCTTTACCTTTTGATCTTTCAACTCATCTTCCTCTATTTTATTTATTTTACTAAGCAATTCCTTGTTATTGCTGTTCCACTTTTGCATTTTGAATCCGCCTTCTTCTAATAACGCAGATATTTGTTTATACAGCTCTAATCCTTCTTCCACCGTGCAGCAACCTGTCATCAAATCGTCCATATAAAAACAATGGAGCACTTTATCGGAGGCAAGAGGATACTTATCACCTCTATCATAAGCAATTTGATGAAGCGTTCTAACTGCCAAATAAGGGGCCGACGATACTCCAAAGGTAACCGTCATGAGTTCGTAATCTTTGATCTCTTGTTCCGGATGGTCTCTCCACAGTATTCTCTGGTACCGCATCTCGTCGTCAGCAATTCTAATTTGGCGATACATTTGTTTAATGTCCGCAACTAAGCCAATAGTGTGAACTCTCCATCTCAGGACAGTGTGTCGTAAATCAGCCTGTATGGTTGGTCCAACCATGAGGGTGTCATTCAATGATACACCATTACTGTTCTTTTCAGAGGCGTTGAAGACTACACGTACTCGAGTAGTAGTCTTGTCATTTCTTATTACAGCATGATGTGGCAACCATACACCTTCTTCCTTCTTGATATTTTCCTTTACAGGTCTCATGTGGTCTGCATCTATATATCCATGTATAACACTTCTATACTCATTTTTTAGGTTTGGATCTTTATTAAGCTTCTTCTCTAATGATTTGAATCTCTTCTCCGCAATATCACGTGAATTACCCGATTTACAAGATGGATTATTTTCTCGAAACGGTAATCGTACTACATATCTACCATCTTCATTTCTTTCTGTAGTTTCTTCATAATGCTCTTCGCATCTTCGCTCTTCTGGTGTTAACAATTTCTTCGAAGAAATCGGTTGTTCTTCAAGTTCCCAGAACCTTTTAAGCATTTCATCTTCTTTGAACTGAGCATGCATTACCGTAACGATTCTTGAATTAACCTCTGAACTGTGTTTATTTACAGGAACTACACCAGAAAGGACCCACCCAAAGGTAGTGTTCTGCGCAATCAAATTGCCCGTTGGACTCTTTTTCATTCCTTCCTTCAAGATGCAACTGTAAACATCGGCGCCCAATAAAATATCTATTTTCTTGGGCGTCATGAACTCTGGGTCTGCCAAATACAGATCATTGAGACCTACCCATTCTAAACTGTTTGAATTAATGGTTTGTTCTGGTAAATATGACGTAATTTTTGTTAGCACATACGCATTCAAATCCAGTTTTAAAGACGGATCAGCTCGAGAGTACACCATGAGCTTCACCATGAACTTGGTGGTTGTGGATCTACTGTCACCTAATCCTGAAATGGTTCCATGAACGGGAATCTTTTCAAGATTAAGTAGCTGAACGGTAGCTTCTGTAATGAAGCAAGCTTGCGAGCCTTGGTCCAACAAAGCCCGAACAATTTGATAATTACCAGGTCTCGACTCGGCTTTTACTAATGCTGTGGCTAGTAAAACCTGTCTAGGTTTTACTGACTTACTCGTAAATAAGCATGATGCATGATGCGATGCTGTACTAGCAGAAGTACTCGCCTGATCGATATTTGTATTCTTCGTTGGTGTGTTCTCATGCCTCTGTTTTTCGGAACTTACTTCCGGATGCAACAAAGAGTGGTGACGCTTTTGACAAACTCTGCAGGTGGTAAACTTCTTACAATCATAAACAGTATGATTACTTCCTAGGCAATTAAAACAAATATTGTTTTTAGCTACAAAATCACGCCTTTTATCGGTGGATTGCTTAGCAAACTTCTTACAAAAGCAAAGTTTGTGAACGTCCGAGCAATATTCACATCGTATATAAGAGCTATTAGTCGCCAGCATAGACTTCGTGTTATACGACTGTGAATTAATGTTACTCTGGTGAACTAATGCCTTTTTAGGTTCTATACATTCCAATGCACGAAAACGATTCTCAATAAAAACTTTGAATTGATTGAATGTAGGTAATTCGTTAGAATCATTGCCACAAACGGTTAACTCCCACTGCTTGCGAGTCTCCACGTCCAGTTTAAAGGTGACAATATGTATGATAATAACATCCCATGAACTCACATCGATATCTAGATTCATTAATGCATTCAGACAATCTGTAGTAGTATCTAGCATATCTTTTAATGAACTTGACGATTCCACATGCATACGTCTTTGACCAAATAAACGCTTTAAAATACAGTTGGCTAAATATTTCTTATTGTCATAACGTTTTTCTAAAAGTGCCCAACATTGAGTATAATTAGCGTCTGTTATTGGAATTTGCCGTATTAATTGTTCGGCCTCACCAGTAAGATGTGCCTTTAAATAATGCAATTTTTGTACATTATCCAATGAACTATTTTTATGAACTAATGACATAAATAAGTCACGAAAGGTCGTCCATTCCGAATATTTTCCCGAAAACACAGGAATAGATATCTTTGGTAGCTTTACAATCGAACTTGAAGTATTGTCTCCCTCCTTTTGGTTGAAGACCTGACCTAAATCTTTTTTAACCACATTTAATTGGTTGAGCTTAGACTTCAGTAGCGACTTATAACAAAAGTAGTTGTCTTCAGTATCATCATAAATTCCATTTCCTATATAATCAGAACTTTGCACCTTTTCAGGATCAAAGCTTTCATGTAATTTAGAATTATTATTCCTAAATAACATCCAATCTTTTTCAAAATTTTCTAGCCTAGCTTCAATATACTCATATGAGATTCTGTCTTTTGGACTCTTTTTAAAATTTGATAAACCTTTTTCAATACTCCTTTGAATGTCCTTTTGAACGTTAACAAGTCCGTCCATTTTTGCGGTGTAAAGAAAAACAAAGTAAACAAGTACAAACTATGTCCGATATTTTCTATGTGTAATAATTAGTAAAATTTTCTAAGTCTTTTAAACTTAACAAATTCTAAGAGAAATTGGACATAGTCACCTCGTTCCCTCGTTTTTACTCAAACTATTCTAAGTCCTTAACTAAAATGCGAAATTTTACAAGTCCTGATGTTCTTCCAAATTCTTCTATGTTAAACTTTCTATAGAAATAAAGTTAAAATTGGCTTGATTTAATAATTTGAACTCTCCCACAAATATACAATATTGTACTCACAGTTGCACTGTACAAACACACTACGAGGCTTTGATTTACTCAGGCAGGATCCGTATCCGCTTGGCACTGCTGCCGCCGCGACGTCTGCTGCTGTTGAGAGCGAGATCCTTTGCTGCAGCGATCCACTGCGGAATCTCGTTTCGGTGCGCACACACGATGGGTTCAACTAATGAACCTCGCCTCGAACACACCTCCAAAATTGATCTAGTTGCACTATTCGGCTCCGAAGGGCCAATGTTTAGTACCGAGAAGGTACTTGGTTGAACTGTATGTGAAACACTTAAAGGTAAAATAAAACCAATAGTATTCCTGATCTGAGCCGGTATAATGAATAAATAAACGCCGTCTACCACAATGTTCTATGTGAAGCTTCCTATAGCGCGTTATACAGTGAAACGTAGCGACATCTAGTGGTGGTAGCGTGTAACTTAATATTAATTGTGTTATGAACTATTTGGTATGGGTTGCGTGAACACCCTCTTTAAAGGTTTTCTACTTGTTCTTTACTTACCATGTACGGCGTTCCACAGGGATCTCGCCTCGGTCCGATAGTATTTAATAACATTGAAGTAAATCGATGGCGACATACATGTATAACAAAAAATGCAAATATATTTATTTTTTGATACTTCCAGGGGCAAATCTTGATCAAATCATTTAAAATCTATGCCACCTATTTCCTCCAAAACGGAAACATACACAAAGTTGATAATACTCAAAATAGTATCAAGAAATACCGCAGGCTCACTAAGTCTACTCGTCGGAGGAGTTTGGTGATGTAAACTATAATGGGATTGGATCTTGGTGTAGGCGACGAGGCGAACTTCCACCCGTTCGCGTGGTGGGTGTCGCGCACCGGGCAGCGCATGGACTACTGGCCCGGCGCCGCGCGAGGCTCGCGCATGTGTGCCTGCGGCGTGCTCGGCACCTGCGCCGACCCCTCCAAGTGGTGCAACTGCGACGCCGAGTACTCGCACCTGCAGCCTCTAGGTGCGCCCCCCCCCATACTGTAGGTGCGGCGTGCTCGGCACCTGCGCCGACCCCTCCAAGTGGTGCAACTGCGACGCCGAGTACTCGCACCTGCAGCCTCTAGGTGCGCCCCCCCCATACTGTAGGTGCGGCGTGCTCGGCACCTGCGCCGACCCCTCCAAGTGGTGCAACTGCGACGCCGAGTACTCGCACCTGCAGCCTCTAGGTGCGCCCCCCCCATACTGTAGGTGCGGCGTGCTCGGCACCTGCGCCGACCCCTCCAAGTGGTGCAACTGCGACGCCGAGTACTCGCACCTGCAGCCTCTAGGTGCGCCCCCCCCATACTGTAGGTGCGGCGTGCTCGGCACCTGCGCCGACCCCTTGTGTGTGTGCCGTTGTGATTGCTAAGTACATGCAGATAATCTCACCTTTAGTGTAGAGGAACTCTGGGAGCGACCCTGCACCTTTTTACCCTGTATCTTAACTTTCCAGGTAAGCTGCTGAGGCACCAAGACTGCTCAATTTTTTTTGGAACTTTTTAACCGTTACATTAAATTGATCATACCTAACAGGTATAATAAAAATAATGTACATCAATGATACTGAAATACTTTAGTAATGATCAATAATTATGTATTAATGTGATCAATAGTGTGATCAATAGTTGTGTAATAATGATGTATACGATATAATATATGTAAGCATAATTTTAATTATTCTAATACACAGAATTCCAATCGGACGGCGGCGAAATCACCGAAAAGGAGTTTCTTCCTGTGAAACAACTGAGGTTTGGGGACACCGGCAGCCATCTTGATGAGAAAGAGGGACAGTATTCATTGGGTCCACTCTTGTGTGAGGGAGACGGTGAGTGTTCGTTTATTTACATTGTCAAGTACATAATCTTCTTGTCTTAACACCCAGTCTAAAAGCCCTTATACCCATCATAAGTAAAATCTATTCTAAATTTCCTTTCATCATTGCGATCTCAACCTTATTGAACATTGGAAGAAAGTTGAAATTGAATTTAAAGTTATGCAATCGTGACAAATACTATTCATATCGTTTTAGATCTGTTCAGCGACGCAGTCACGTTCCGTATCTCCGATGCGATGATCAAACTCCCAACCTTCGACCTGGGCCACAGTGGCGACATATATTTTGAGTTCAAAACCACTAAGGAAAATGCTGTGCTATTGCATTCCAAGGTAAGCAGGAGCTTTTATATACTTCTCCAACACATCCCTACGAGATGCAAGCGTGCGTTTTTGAGTTATTGTAATACAAGCTGTGTGACATCTTAATTTCATATCTTTATCATCTTCCTTTACAGACTGTAACAATTTTTTTTATAGATATTGTATGATGTATATATCAATAAATAGCATAGGGTTATCTTTAAACCTTTATAGAACTTCTCTAGTCTTTTCAATTATTTTATATCTAGTGAACAAGGCGTCTAGGGACTATTTGCTATGTGTGTGCGTCTGTGATTGGGATGTGTCGTTCCCCAGGGCCCCCAAGACTATATCAAGCTGTCGATCATCGGAGGGGACCAGCTGCAGTTCCAATTCCAAGTGGGGGACACGCCCCTCGGCGTGTCGGTGGAGACCAGCAACAGGCTGGCCGACAACCAGTGGCACTCCGTCTCTATCGAGAGGAATCGGTGAGTTACATTAATGCATTCGTGTATTTGATATCGCATCAAATTATTTGAATAATAACAAAAAAGTTCGTTTTAAATTTTAATAATTAACTATCGTGCCCTTGACGTTTGAAGATTTCAGCTACTACTACATGTTCAGTAATATATTTAAAATTCCTGCCTATCAGGGTTTTCATAGAGATTAGTTAAACTCAAATTCCGCACGAGATACAGCTAGAGATGTCAATGGGCAGGGCCTAATATTTATTTGCGTAAATATTGTATCAGGTACAGGTAACTTATTGGAATGCACTTTGATATATAATAAGGGAAGGTGTATATATAGTGGTATGTGTTTGCAGGAAGGAAGCGCGCGTGGTGGTGGACGGCGCGCTCAAGAACGAGATCCGCACGGCCAAGGAGCCCGTGCGCGCGCTACAGCTCACCACGCCGCTGGTGCTGGGCGCCGCGCTGGGCGGCAAGGACGGCTACGTGGGCTGCCTGCGCGCGCTGCTGCTCAACGGCCGCCCCGTGCGCCTCAGGACGCACGCCGCCCCAGGTACGTGCTCGGCTGGTGCTGGTGCTGGTGCTGGTGCTGGTGCTGGGCGCCGCGCGGGGCGGCAAGGACGGCTACGTGGGCTGCCTGCGCGCGCTGCTGCTCAACGGCCGCCCCGTGCGCCTCAGGACGCACGCCGCCCCAGGTACGTGCTCGGCTGGTGCTGGTGCTGGTGCTGGTGCTGGTGCTGGGCGCCGCGCTGAGGCGGCAAGGACGACTACGATAGGCTGCCCTGCGCGCGCTGTAACAAGCAGCCGCCCCGTGCGCCTCAGGACGCACGCCGCCCCAGGTACGTGCTCGGCTGGTGCTGGTGCTGGTGCTGGGGCTGGTGCTGGGCGCCGCGCTGGGCGGCAAGGACGGCTACGTGGGCTGCCTGCGCGCGCTGCTGCTCAACGGCCGCCCCGTGCGCCTCAGGACGCACGCCGCCCCAGGTACGTGCTCGGCTGGTGCTGGTGCTGGTGCTGGTGCTGGTGCTGGGCGCCGCGCTGGGCGGCAAGGACGGCTACGTGGGCTGCCTGCGCGCTGCTTAACAACAACCGCCGATGCGCCTCAGGACGCTTACGCCACTTGGTACGTGCTTCGGCACAGTGCTGGTGCTGGTGCTGGTGCTGGTGCTGGAGCGCCGCGCTGGGCAGCAGGACGACTACGTGGAGCTGCCTGCGCGCGCTGCTGCTCAACCCAGCCGCCCGTGCGCTATCAGGACGCCGCCCAGTACGTGCTCGAGCTGGTGCTGGTGCTGGTGCTGGTGCTGGTGCTGGGCGCCGCGCTGGGCGGCAAGGACGGCTACGTGGGCTGCCTGCGCGCGCTGCTGCTCAACGGCCGCCCCGTGCGCCTCAGGACGCACGCCGCCCCAGGTACGTGCTCGGCTGGTGCTGGTGCTGGTGCTGGTGCTGGGCGCAATCTGGGCTGCAATCTCCCGGGTCAACTCCCCTATCCACCCTCTCTGCGTCCAACGCTCTCCTCAGCGCCATTCCTCATGGCGATCTGTATGTGGATGACCCAAATATTAAGGACCCAGTTGGTATAGTGTGTAATGTTCCCCAGGGGAGTACGGCCTGTCGACGGGCTGCGTGGGCAAGTGCAGCTCGAACCCGTGCCTCAACAACGGCACCTGCCTCGAGGGGTACGACTCCTACTCTTGCGACTGCCGCTGGACAGCCTTCAAGGGACCCATCTGCGCTGATGGTCAGTTCTACCAGTTTTGTTTATAATCATTATTAATTTACTCACTTAGACCCTTGATGACTATGTATGTATAATAAAATGTTCATATGAATTTTACGCGGGTCTCTCATGAGAATGTTCTGCCCACAGAGATCGGCGTAAACCTGCGCCCGAGCTCCCTTATAAAATACGACTTCCTGGGATCGTGGCGCTCCACCATCGCGGAGAAGATCCGCGTCGGGTTCACCACCACCAACCCCAAGGGGTTCCTGCTCGGCTTCTACTCCAATATCTCCGGGGAGTATCTCACTCTCATGGTCTCCAACTCGGGTATTTTTATTTCTCAATTCAATTCATTTCATTCAGAATGTGTTCGTTTTGATACTCAATCACGCTAGAAAGGCTGAATGGAACACGGCGACACGTTTATTGACTGGCTTGACACATGTGTGAACACTTGTTATTATTAAAGCTTCCACTGACGGTATAAATTTTTCCGAGATGAATCCTAATAAATAAATGTACTAATACATGACACGAGATGAACAATCATATAAGCAAATTCGAATCCCCACTGTACCAATGAGTTTTTCGGTGAAGATCGAGAGGACACCGCCATACGTTTCAGAAGACGGCTATGGACTCGTCATCTGCCACGTTGACACCTAAATTATATCTCTGGCGAAAAGTTGGTGTGTAGGCGCAAAGACATCTACTATTACAATGAATTTATCTTCAGTCTTTCGTGGACTAACAGTGCCAATCATTGTGCTTGCGACTATATTTACATAGAGCTGAGCAGAATAATTGTGTTATAATTGGCTTTTTCTCTACTGTAAAATGTATCTTCTGTGAAGAATTAAGTCTATGTCTAATGTCATGTATGTACTATGTTCATTTCAGGACATCTCCGCGTCGTTTTCGACTTCGGTTTCGAAAGACAAGAGATAATATTCGAAGGCAAACACTTTGCCCTCGGCCAGTACCACGATGTCAGGCTGTCTAGGAAGAACAGCGGTGCCACTATGGTTTTACAGGTAAGATTTGTCTATGATTGTAAAAAAAACTACCATGTCTTATTGTCTTTTGGAGTGATTTAGTCAGACTTCTTTCTTTATACATTAAAAACACATCGTACACAGTTTTTTAGTCACCATAATTGGTGAAATTCTGGAAGAACTTAAGTTGTGATCATCTACAAACAGAGTTTGCTGACAAAATGGACACGGCCAAAACTATTTGCAGCTATAAATAAAAAATGTGTCAAATTTCATGCAATTCCGTTCAATCGTTCTGGCATGATTGAGTAACAAACATGCTCACAAACTTTGTGTTTAATATCTATAGCCATTTATGCCCCACTGCCCCTAGACCTCGATCCTCTACTTCCGTGTATCTTCTATTTATTACTATACTGCACTATGTTACTATGTTCTGCTACTACACTGAATAGTAGGATGTCAATGTAGTTCATGCCCTTCGCTCACTATATATTGAAAGCATTATGGCCTCAGTGTTGCCACCATACTAAATAGCAGAACTGATTATACCCGAGGAACTTACTGCCCAGGTGGACAACCACGAGACCCAAGAATACAACTTCAACATAAAGGACTCGGCAGACGCGCAGTTCAACAACATACAATACATGTACATCGGACGCAACGAGACTATGAACGATGGCTTCGTGGGCTGTGTCAGTAGGGTGGAGTTTGATGACATATACCCCTTGAAGTTGCTGTTCCAACAAGATCCCCCGCCCAATGTCAGGAGCTTGGGAGGTACCCTATACATTCATGTTACTCCTATATGTATATTTAAGTACTAAAAGTCACACCACGGGCTTTACGTTGAAGGAAAACACCGAGTGGAAACCTGTATACGTTTGGGAAGACATTCTAAAAGTTATGTATAGTCGTGCTTTAGAAATGGCAATGGACTCACCATCTGCTACGTTGCCAAACGTGTGGGTTCTACCTGCACAACTCTGCCTAGTCCTTGGGGACCCTTGCAGGAAGGTGTGAAGGTATATTATTTTTACAAGTAGTACTATATCAGTAATTAAGAACTATCGCCCTCGTGGAGAAAGTGACCAAACCGTTCGTTTTTTAAGGCTAATCACTTTAATATTACACCTACATACTAATAACGCCGAGTCCGTCACGAGATAGGTACTCATATCACTATGCTTATAGATTTCTTCCACTTGGTATATATTTATCAGCGTCTTCGTTATATTTTTTGGAACGGGTAAATGAAGCTCACCACTTGTCAGGCTGGAATTTTAAAACACATGTTTATTAATGGTAAATAACGGTGATAACAGATATTTCACACCCTACCTCTTGAGGACAGACAAGGGGGCACAATAAGTGTGCCCTTTCCTTTGCACCTAAGAAGTGCTGGAGGCATTATGGTCTCGCCACTGTTCGGTTAAGTAGCAAACGTTGCCGGAACTCACGCTACGAAAGACCATAAATTAGTTTGGTACACGAGAGATGTGTATGTTGTGAGCAGGCGGCGTGCTGAGCGAGGACTTCTGCGGCGTGGAGCCCGTGACGCACCCGCCCGAGCCGCTCGAGACGCGCCCGCCGCCGCGCGTCGACCTGCAGCACGAGCTGGACTCGCACCGCGTCGACGAGGCCATCCTCGCCAGTCAGTCGACAGCACACGCACACGCACACGCACACACCACGCACACACGCACATCCACCCGCACACGCACGTACTCACACGCACACGCACACATGTTGCCGGATTGCTGTTTATAATCCTTTAAGATACACGTATTTCGCGACTAGAGTGCAGCAAGACTGCTATGGCTACTATGATATATATTTTCTCGTTCAGATGTAATGTAGCCAATTATCTACCGGCGTTTGAATTTAACAATTTCTCGTGCACAAGTATCTTCTGGTGGCTATATTATGAATACAGACGAATGCTATTATTTATATCTCTTATAGTAGTTTTACCTTTGATCTACATCACATAGTAATAATAATAATAATAATGGTGTGTATGTGATTGTTGAATATTCCAATTCTAAAGTCTTATCTTTCCTGTACAGCTGTCCTGGCGTTTATATTCCTGCTCCTGATCATCGTGGCCATAGTACTCGTTCGCGCCCTCTCGCGGCACAAGGGAGAGTATCTTACACAGGTAACTTATAATCGGACATTTGCGTCCTGTATTTAAAAGTTAAAGAATTTCGTGAGTCTCGCTTATACATATTGATAGCACTGTATTTGAGAAGTGATCAAGATTGTAAATTTCCCTTAAAACTGATGAAGCTCGGTTTTATTTGTATAAAAGAATAACTACATCTCAAAAGTTGGTGTGTGGGTATTACCTATACACCTCTGCCTACCCCTTCGGGGACCCTTGTGGGAAGGCGTGAGGATATATTATTATTATTATTTATTACATCTCAAATATTGAGAGATCGAGTAGCGTCTAGCGTTCCACTTGGCAAGGGGTATTGGGTATAACCTTTCGATCGGTACAGGAGGTATTGGTGCCGGATGTATGTGGTGTATGATGTGTGTATGGCGCGTGCGCAGGAGGAGCGCGGCGCGGAGGGCGCGGCGGACCCCGACGCGGCCGCGCTGGCCGCCGCCACCGGGCCCAGGGTCACCAAGCGCAG
>JACCPG010007462.1:0-16176 GCA_016069955.1 Drepana arcuata
AAATTGTTGTAAATCTCTAGACTTACAGACCTCTGTCGCTATGAAAGAGTATTAAAGAGCGTAATGTTCGGTTTGGGCAGAGCGAGCTGTTCCAAGACGACCTGTTCCCGCCGACGTTGGTGACGTGGGAGCCGTGGCAGGCGGGCCGCGACTGGCTGGCCGGGGGCAGCGCCGCCCCGCGCACGCGCAGCCTGCAGCCGCCCGGGATGGAGCCGCGTGAGCACCTACACCTACACCTGCACATACTTTATACATGGCGAATATGAACCACATCGAGAGGAAACCTGCATACGTCTGAGAAGAAATTCAAAGGCGTATGTATAGTCGTGCTCGAGTAACGGCGATGGACTCGCCATCTGTCACGTCGGCACTTGATATATCTCTGGCGGATGGTGGGTGTCTGGGTATTACCTATACACGTAGTGTGGGAGGCGTGAGGATATATTATTTCTTAAATTAAGGATGCGATAAAGATGTAAATGTTTGAAAATAAAAAAATGTCTCAAATACATTATATTAAATCGGTTTGGTAGTTATTGCAATGTTTGTAACTGTATTCTAGTGTCGGCCCATACGGCGGCTTCGCCAGTGAGCCGCGAGGTGCCTCCGTCCACAAACCGCGACAAGCCGCAGAGGAACAAGCCGGACCTCATCAAGTCCCTGCCCTTCGACGCTAAGGACAACAAAGGCAAACAGGAGACTGTATGTATACTGATATTTTTTCCACTGATTTGAAGAAAACAACTTTTCATTTAAATCCACATTTTGGGGGAATTACATATAAACATACATATCATCACGCCGAATTGCTCACAGGTTAGGCAGAGAGGCAGAGAGAGGCACATGTTGTCTCTAAACTTACAGACCTATTTAGCTTCATGTATGTACAGACCAATGAATATGGTTCATTGGTCTGTACATACCAATGTACAGGCCAATCTTGATCTCAAATCAAGAGTACGCGAAACCATACATGCCGGTTTCGCGTACTCTCTTGATTTGAGTGTCCGATGGATTTGATCCAGATAGTTGGAACGTGGTCTTCCTCTGCCTCTTCTTGCACACACTTTCGCTTTATATATCAGTTTCGTCAATCTTTCTTCACTCATCCTTTCTTTATGTCCAAATCAATGTATGCCTTTCTTAATCTTTACAACACATGTTGTATGGTTTATTAAATTATTATTAATAATTCTTAAGTGTTGTGTGTAAATAAAGAGTTTGTACAGGAACAAAGAAAAGTTTTACACATTTCTTTGTAAAACAATTCTTTAAAAAAATAAATTATTGTTCCTTTTTTTAAACAAATGAATATCACTAGTATTGCTTACCGAGGCGATTGTGAATTATGTATCATTAAACCTATTTTTTCCAGATAATGAAATCGATGAGCGCTAAAATGCAAATGAACTTGAAGCTTGAACAAGACACCATGGAGGGCGTCGACGAGGCCGAGTGGGAACAGTAGGCAAGTGCAATTTTACCATAGACTACACTGTATTATTATAGACAAGCCATCGAGTAGGCTAGTGTGACTGTCAAAAACGGCTTTGCGATTCATTTATCAACAAAAATTCCTTCTCTTTTGTCTCTTATGTGTGTGATTACAACAACAAACAAATGTCCATTATTTTGGATCTTAGCTCACTAAAGAGATGCGCGTTGATTAGGTTAATGTCTGAAGATTCGTAAAATATATTTGAAGTATGCGTATTACATTGAATAAGCAGTTCCGAATGTTTCTCGATTGTATACTAACGTTTGCATATCGCTATGGGATAGTGACTTATAAATTTGCTGCTTAAATAATTTTGTGGCGAATAACTCACCCGATTTTAAGACAGTATCCCTGTCTCGTAAAATAATGTAAATACAGTCACCCTAGCCGACTTATCTCTTGTATTACCCTCATTGTATATACCAAAAGAATTGGTATGAAATAATCAACACTGAATATTTTATAGAACTTTTTCCCGTGTCTGTATTCCTAACAAGTACGTATTAACGATTAGCTCTAACAATGACGTTTTATTGACAACAGTTTTTTGATCGCTTCACGAGCGAATGGTTTCAATATTATACAATATACAATGCAAAATGTATTCTATTACAATAGAAATTAAGTTATATCTCGATTGCAATGTTAGTTTTATTTATGGATTCGTTATACACACACGGACTTGTTGCTTACATGAGCACGCTTTATATCTTTACTATATAGACATGCACCATGATGTGATCTCAATGCATTCGACCAAAACTTACCTTTATGCTCATTTTCTACCGTGCGATTTTTTTAGTACGATGTGGTTTGTGTCATAATTTGATTCAATCGTATCATTCATTTTATTTTGGAAATGATTAATGAGTAATTGAAGAAGAATGAAAAAAAATGTACCTTGAATTAGACAAGCGTAAGAGTGTAAAAAACCCCACACTAGGCAAACGAGACGCAAAGGTAATTTATGAATTTCTGTACGGAGAGGGGGGGGGGGGAGATAGATGGGAAGGGTAGCACGGACATTTTGGTAACTTTTTCTTGGTAGTTTACTTATTATTTATATTTATTTAGATTTTTCAAATTATGCGGGCTTAAAACGACTGTCATTTTGTATAAATACCTTTCTTATATCTTTCCGCTATGAACGCTATTAGCTATGTGTCAGTCTTTCACCTCTGTTGCCACAGAATCGTTCAATAAATCGGTAAGAAGAGTGCCCGTAACAATAACGAAAGATGTTAATAAAATGTATGCTCTCCAATCGAAGCCACGCCTTTTTGAAATATTGCCAACTTCAATTTCAAAAATGGATCTTACGCCTTCGCATTATGACACAAATTACCGCCCGCCCGCACAACATTCCTACGTTTGCCATATTGAAATGCATTTATTTACATGTATACTTCGTACTTTATGTATTGTAATTGTAAAATTATATAGATATCTATATATTAATAATATTGGTTTTGTAATATTTTACGTAATTGTGTAAGTGAATAGGGTATTTGTTAGGGAATTGACTTCTCAACGTAACCGAATGTATCTTTCTTTAGTCGTCTTTTATATAGCGTCCTGTCTTGATGGAGATTATTGTGCTTTAAATGGTGGATCAATGTGGGAATTAACCCACTTCAAATAAGGAGGAGGCTTCTCAATTCGACCGTATATTTTTTTTTGTGTGGTCGCGGATAATATTATGAATTTTGATGATTCTTTTTTCCACATTACGCATACACAGACACACACACTTACAGCTCATAGTGTCCAGACAAACACTTATACTAATTGTAATTCCGTAGCTCTGTCCTTGGTCCTTCGAGCCGTTGCCAGTATTGCGTACCATATGAGACCATAACAAAAACCTGACATTCCATTTATTATCAGTATTTTCATAATACTCTTTTATTTATACTCGTATATTTATTTCCATTATTTAAATTATTCTTACGTTAGCATTAGGTATTTCATATAGACTGCATTATTGAAAAGAAAAATGCTGAGTTGCGTGTCAGGACGCAGTCTCTCGCGGGGAACACAACGCAACAACACATACATACATACATATCATCACGCCGAGTCCCTAACGGGGTAGGCGCCTATAGCGCTAACGCGGTAGGAGTATAGAGCGCCAGTTCTCTCTAGACTCTAACACAAAAACACGATAGACCATAATCCAGTTAATAGAACGACCGTATTACATACACACTTTCAAATATGAGAGAGGTTGATATATTTATTTTTTCTCGCATTTCTACGAAGGTCTCCAAAGAGTAAGTTATTAAGATGAAAACACCAATAAATACCAATAATTTCAATCTAGACAGGTATATGAATAAAATAATATCTTTAATGATAAAAGCGCGATATTAGTACCGCTAGTTGATGCCATACTCACACATCACGTTTTTGCTCAATTCGCCAAAGAGTTATTAATATTTCGTTCTTGTCGACATAAAAAAGTAAGTTGAAGATTTTAAATGTATTTACTTTGAGGTAAGTATATTGATAAATAATACTGTTTTGCGGTTTTGTTTGAAAGTAAGGCTGCTCTACAGCATTTTAATAAACACAGTATGATAAAAAATGTTTAGTCATTAATTGCTGTATTAAAACATACATTTTAAACGAAACAGTATGAGTTACAATATTATCTATATGATACTGTTTTTGCATTCATTAGCCATTGTCAGCATATAATATGGAACTTGTCATCTTTATTTATTCTTCTAAGATTGACGTTGTTTATGAAAACTAATTAAATATAAATTGGCAGTTATATGTGTGTGTAATGCATATATATATTTTATGCATTATATTTTTTTCTATAATGTCTTACATCTTACGTCTTAAATTTATATTCAAAGCGTCATTGTCTATGGCATAATAAATTCCTTTAGCTAGTTCAATGATTGTTCATCGCTGCGCTGCAACTAGATACCGGACAACATGTGACAATGTATGTGACATTTTATGTTGTTGTGTCTTGTTGGTGGTGAATATTATATTGTAAAATCATGCCAGATTATTTCCTTCAACTGTGAGCAAATCTTCACGGAGCAAGGCTTAACTCAACATATTGGTATCTAGTTGCAGCGATGCAATCGATTACAAATTAAATGGAAATTCCTTTTATATGTTGTAAAGAAATACTGGCTTAGTAGTATTAGAAGGAATCTCATTTTATGATACAATCAAATGAATTGTGAAGATATTGAAATATAAAGCCTCATGTAAATGAATTTAAAGTTTAATGCGTTGATTAACGTATTGATTGGGCCTATTGTAGCATGAACTCGCGGCTCGCTTCTACATCGAAAGAGTGAGTGAGACAACCTGTCACGAGTTATACCAATTTAAGTATGTATCACTTATATAACGATTAGATGTAATTTTTTAATCACTAGTCAAAAAGTTATTCTTTAAATAAAAAAAAAAACTTAAAAATATTATTATTCAATACATTAATTTATGGTTAAGATCTCTTATAGTTATTTTTTATGTACACTGTAAGTTCCCTCATGAGTATATTATATGTCGGTCTATAGTATATTTGAAATATATTCGTCTCCCTCTCAATAATTAGTAATGACATACGAGAGAAGAGGAAGGCACATTTTTAGATTTTCTTTTTTTTATGGAAACGTGTCAATATTATTAACAAGATAACGTAATGAGTATTCATATCAAATAAACGTTTAGTTGATGTATTTAACGATACAGTATAATTTATCCATATAAACTTATATACTTTGGTAATTACGCACCTTGTTTAATATACGAGCAATATTTAGGCTATGTATGAATAGCAATTATACATACATATTATGTTATATACAATCATTTTGTCATACTTTAAGAGAGACAAAATTATACTACAAAAAAAAGTATAATATTATAATATAAAACGACCTCTTAAAATATAATTACCATTGCTATTACTAATAGGCCAGTTACCTCTAGTGCTGTCATGTAGTTCAGACTTAATCCCCCGTTCTAAACGATAAAAGGAGTCGATAAAACTATCTGGCGCACTTGCCAGTTCTACTGGCGTCATTGCGTTTGGTGTATAGAACGTAATGTATATTCATCGCGACGGAAACCAAATCAAATTTCTTTTAGACTGTGTTTTACTTGACGTGTTAATGAGTTTGATAATATTTGCAAAAATAAACACACTATGGTATTGCGATTAAACGTATACAAATAACGTTTTTAAATTATTTAGTCTTAAATATTTATATGACTTAATAGCACAATACTTCAGAACGAGCTCTCTTGATTGAATTGTATGCAGTAATGCCGGTATCTCAATCCAATAATAAATCAGCGATATTTAACCTATCTTAAACCGTATTAAGTTGATATTTGAGTTTCTATAACTGAACCTGAATAATGGTCGTCTTTGGCACTCTAATGTCGACCGAATAATATTGGACTTAAGGTTTAATATGTGTGATACTAAACCAGTGTCTGATTTGTGGAAAGACAATACCTTGAAATTTTAAATTCTTCCAATCTTCTAAATCCAATAACTTTTAAATACTTGATACACTATTGTGCTGCAATATGAACGTAGTGCCAACGGGTTAAAAAAGTTTAAGTTTTCGGCATTAAGGTTATGTTTGAGAGAATATAAGTGTAATTGTCTGAACCATTTTTTACGGAGAGCGTGGAAAAGGCTACAGAAACTCGCTGTCAGCTGACAAATTGCTAGTGTTCCAGGACTGTTCTCCGCAAGTAATTGTAACGTTTGGTAACGATGTTTGACAAGGAGCACAGACGATACCCTTCGTGTGAGTGTAATTTTGTATTTTTGGATGTTGTAAACCCTACAGATGTCCTAGTGTTAAGGCTCAATATTTGGAGATATTTTTATTATTTTGCATTTTTTTATTAAACTCTTGCTAAATTTCGGTGTGTTTTTATTGAGTGCCTTACCAAATCCTGAAACTTAGGTTGTTGTGATGTGAACCAGGTTGGGTTATATTTCTAACCAATGTAGCGACAATTTTTCGTATAAAATTACAACTGATCATGAACACGTCAGAAACGTATGGAAACCTGTAACGAATCAGGCAGTGGGTGTAGAGCGCCAGCTCATCGTCTCCTCACGTATGTGGTTAGTGATGGCGTTAACACTTGAGGCGTGTACAATCTGTCGACATTCTCAAGTCAATTGAAGTTTGCCGAATAGTCAAGGTCATAGGTAGGCATCAAGGACAAAGCTGATATTATTAAAGACCTACCTACCCTACCATGTAGCCGTGGTGGCCGTGTGGTTCGAGTAATATCTGCAGCAGGTTGATTGATTCTAAGTTTGAATCCCGACTAAGTATGAGCTTTTCTGGTCTTAAGTTCAGTGATTGATTAGTGACCGCTTTTCGGTGAAGGAGTGTTTTCCGATAGTATACCCATCATACGATTGACTTTGACTCGCCATCTGTCACATTGGCACCTGAAATATACCCGAAAAGTGGGTGTATTACAACACACCTGCCGATTCCTTCGGGTAACTTTGTGGGATCGCGTGAAGAACTACTATTTTTTATAATAATAATATAATATATCCTCACGCCTTCCCACAAGGGTCCCCGAATGGGTAGGCAAAGGTGTAGAGGGGTATATTAGGTGCCATCGTGACAGATGGCGACTCCATCGCCGTTACTCCAGCACGACTATACATACGCCTTTGTATTTCTTCTCAGACGTATGCAGGTTTCCTCTCGATGTTTTCGAAAGCTCGTGGTGTGATTAATCACTGTACTTAAGTTCAGAAAAACTCATTGGTACAGTCGGGATTCGAACTTGCGAACTTTGCGTCGCAGGCAACTGCTCAAACCACTCGGACACCACGGCTACTTCTTTTTTCATCATAGAAATAGAAAAGTTATCAGCACATGCTTCGCCATAACACACTAACTACTATCGAATATTAGATCGAACACGTATCTCGGATCTTTCTTTTCTTGGATCTCGGATCGGACATTTCAGTACTAGGTTAACCTGTAAGGATAGTTGTAAGTATAATATACCTATACAAATAAAAAAAAATATCAACACTCCACGCTACGTCTTAATAAAACAGCGCCGCAATAAGAGTTAATTAGCAATCTCGTAAAGTCTAAACTCGTACAGGAAACGTACAGTCAAAGTGGAAATCCCAAGCGTGTGTTTATCTTGTAAATTAAAAACAAACATGACACGCCGCTTTCATTAACGTCGTCGGCCCGTCAATGTCGGGTGCGGTACCCACATTGTGTGACATGCAATTTGGTATCCTGGAGTGAGGATAAGCATGACAGGTAGCAAACTGACTTTGTTTGGAATGCAAATCCTTTCAAAAGGGTTAGATACCAAGCCACTCACATCCTATATACTTAGAAGCTATGTGATGGGTTAACTTGGTAGCTGAGTGGGTTGAGTAAGTTATATGCAATTATTCACATATACATAAGGTCGCTGGATTGGGCTTGTCTGAGCTTAAGTGATTATCATGGGGTGATATGCTCAAGAACGGGAATGTATAGAGTAATTGAAACCGACGAGCATGTATGAAGAGACTGATGAATGTGGACGAAGCGAAAGAGGTTTGCAAGTCCATAGAGAACTAGCGCTCTATAACTTCTGCCTACCCCGTTAGGGGCTTGGCGTGATATGATGATGATGATGATGATGATATGCACCACGTGAAGGTATCACAAGCCTCAAAGTTTCACGATGATGAAAAAATAACGAGAAGAAGCGTGCTTACAACTGAAAAAAAGGATAAAAGATACGTCTAGGCGTTCAGAGTTACGGAGACAGGCTCACTGTATGTCATGTAGACACCGATATAGGTATGTCTTGGGCGAGTAGAGGATTTTATTACAATTGTGGGAAGTCGAGAATTCAGGCATGCAATCCTATATAATACTCCAATCTATGCATGCAATTTAAACATACAGAGAAATGTGGTAATCAAGAATAAATTATACCTGCATGAGATCACTCCGAGTTCTCGAAGGGGTAGACAGAACGAGTAGTCAGATCTAGACTAATTATCTCATGTCCCGTGGCTTGAACCACCTTCGGCTAAATGAAATCTCGTGTTATTTATAGATGGAGATTCTCGTTTGTAATCAATTGTCTACTGCTTGCTTGCACCAACCAATTAAGGCGTATGACGGAACAATTTGTGACATCACCCAGGACAATCCTACACTTAAATAAAGTGTATATTACGATGGGCCTTTGTGTCATCCGCTCTAGATCTCGGCCCACGAAGAGGTAAGTGGGTTGAAACGTACGGCGTAGTGACGCCAGATAATTTTAAACGAAGCGAGTCAAGGTTACTCTATAAAGGTCATACGCTAAACTACATGTATGATACAATATACCTACGTTAAATCCGTCGCGCCTTTTTCCAGTTTTGCGAGACTATTGCGGTTGATTTTTAAATAAAGAAGATTTGATCTTTAGATTTGCCTTAAGGACGGTATCAGTTCTATTCCTTGTTCAGTGACAGAATTAGCATTTAATTTCCTTTACTAAATATATTATATATTCTTCTTCTCTTCTGCTTCTTCTGCTTGAAGCTTCACTTTCAAAATTAGAATTCTATATTGTCGGTTCATACGTCGGTCGTCGTTCCCAGCCTTGCGTGGCCTATCGATTTGATTTAGTTAGAAGCGTGGTTTCAGGTCGTAACTTTTCTTAACATCCTTGATGCAAGGTGGGCTCAATAATTAAATTAAAAACTTTTATTCAAGGTAAAAACACGGGGAAGACTTATTGAACGTCACATACTAAATAAAAAACCAAAGTTTCTTAAGTGCTAAATTCGTCCTGATTCGTCGTAAGTTTCGACTCTAGTCCGAGATCCTACAAATAAGCGGCTCTTCAACGTTATAAAATGGAGCTATATTGAGCCATCTGTTTAATCAACCTATTTGGACAATAGTACGTAGTCATCTAGTAGATCAATCAAGAAGTCAAGTTCAGCAAGGGTCAGGGAGCCGGCCTTGTGTCTTTACTCGAGCCTTGCGTAACTCAATGGCCTGGTAGTTACAATATATCTATAATGTATAAACTTGTGTTTCATATCAAAATAACCAATTTGTTCTAGAAACATATGAAAGCAGTAGGTACCAATAGCAAAAACATATTTAAAAATAAAGTGTGTCTGTTTTTTCCGGCTAACTTTCCGACGGACCAATTTTGACAGGATTTTCACTGACTAATAATAACTTTGACAGGACTTTTAATGGCATAGCTAATGTTATAAGAAGGATTATGAGAAGTTATAAGATAATTAAGTAAGTAGGTCCTTAGTGGATTCGAACGTGTAGTGTACTCAAACTGCAAACATACACGGAAAGGCTGACGATTTGGTTGAGCCGAAGGAGGTCTGAATGTCTGTAAGACTAGTTTTCTTGTGCCTAGCCCGTAATTTATACCCAAAAAACGTTGGTTTGGAATCCTTTCGGAAAGTACCGATTCAAAACTCTTCGCAACAAAGTTCGTCATTTGACAAACTGAAACAATTCTACACAGATGAACAATTCTCCAGCGAAAGTAATAGCTTTCCTTCCTGCGGCAGCCGGGTAAAAATAAAAGACAATTGTGTACAAACAAAAAAGCTATGATAATTTAAAATTTAAAACCCAAATTTAGCTGCTTTTGGATCCCCATAAATATAATATTCCGGCCATTTCAATGGGTCCTTTATGTCCATTAAAACAAAGCGTAGCCGTTAACCCTCGCAGGTCGAACTGCGAATCCCTGGCAAAAACAATGCAACCCCAATCATTTGGTCTCGTTTTCATGGCCAATCTCAATAAATTCATAAGATCACTTCTATTACCACTGACAATACGAGCCGCGAGTGGGACACTATTTGGAGGTCTGAGACGACAGCGATAGCAACAGCGACAGGCAAAGATATACGTATTGGATTGTAAGTTGCCAGGGCTGGTAGGCTACACAAAGAATGCCTTTGCTGGTTAAATTGGAAGGAATAGCCTCCTTCCAATACAAAGTTAGGAAGGCTTGTGGGATTCCCCAACAAACAGTGTCCTATAGTCAATTATAAATCCTTACAATTAGGCAGATCGTACCATCCTTTGTCTTTATCTAAAGGCAGTCTGGGCAAGTGTGCAATAGTTTATTATTGTGTAACTTGTGGCTGCGAAGCTTGTTTTGGGATTTATCCTCAATGGACCCTGGAAAGGAGACCTGGATGTCCTATGTTATATATATTTATATACATGGTTTACTCAATAATGGTAAGCAATGTTTTTGTTGGTCTACAATTATAAAGTTAATTTGATAAAAACCCATGAATAAAAAACATATCGTTGTTGCATAAAGATACAAGGCATAACGTTTACATTCCCGCAAATCATGTACAGAATATATTTGTACTCCCATTCGTCGTAGCGAAACGCATTACGGCGTCGATTGTCGGCCCCCCAGTTACTTATCGCTGACCAAGATACTGCTTTCTCCGCCTCTAGCATCTGAAACTGAAAAATTATTCAGCAATCAGCGTCCAGTTTATGCCGCCGCGGGACAAATTGCCGTCATTCGTCTTGGCTAGTTCAAAGCGATACCCATTTGTGCGTTTGTTTTTTCGTCATTTTTGTTAGTGAATAGGGAGAGCCCGAGGAATTGCTTCGGGTGGCTTTTATTAGCGAATTTGACATTGAATAAGACATTTTCTTCCTTATTTTTCAAATAATAATTATTGCATACCCGGAGTTGTAAATTGTTATATAATTATTTAGATATTTTTCTCTGTAAGTCTAGAGATGTGCCGTGGTGGCCGAGTGGTTCGAGCAGTAGCCTGCGACACAAAGATCGCAAGTTCGAATCCCGACTGTACCAATGAGTTTTTCTGAACTTAAGTACAGTGATTAGTCACACCACGAGCTTTACGGTGAAGGAAAACATCGAGAGGTAACCTACATACGACTGAGAAGAAATTCAAAGCAATATAGTCTTGCTTAAGTAACGGCGATGGACTCACCACTGTCACGTTGGCACCTAATATACCTCTGGCGGAAAGTGGGTATGTGGGTATTACCTATACACCTCTGCCTATCCCTTCAGGGACACTTGTGGGAAGGCGTGAGGATATATAATATATTATTAAGTCTAGAGATACTGTTTCTGCCTGCTCTGTCAAGGACTCGGCGTGTTGCTATTATGTATGTATGTATGTAGATATCTTTTTGAATTCCGTTCTTTAAGTCTTGAAAAGACAGAGTCGACCAAGTAGAAGTATTCTTGTGTTGCACGTATCCATACGCTGTGGTTACTTCTACAATGCGGGCCATATGCTTATGTATATGCAATCTTTAGCCTACTACCTACTCCGCCTGCCTGCCTACCCCGTTAGGGACTCGGCTTGATGATATGTATGTATGTATAAGCTTTCAAATTCGGTACATAGGTACTTATGATGGTGAAGTGTCATTGCAGTTATTTTTCTGTAAATATTTCCGGGTACCGAAATAAAAAAGGATCGAGAAAATGTTGTAGCTCATTTCGCAACGGCGGTGATCTGTCATAAGTCATAATACTCGTAATACAAACAGCTCGCCGAGATGGGAGGCGATGAAAAATGCAAAAAACTTGGAAGTAGGGCACATCAAAGAGAGTTTAAATGGCCGACACCGCGGGGCGAGGCTTCTGTTCATAACGGCGTTGGGCCACGCGTCAGGCGGGACTTACATACTTCACTTTCTTGGCTGTGAATTTTTATTCAATGTATGTTTATTGTATTAACAACTGCATTTTTATATTAACGCTATCCAGAGCATGTTTCCTGATGATAAGTGGCTATCGCCGCCTATGGACATTTATAGACGCAGCGCGGGAGCAATACCCTGGTGTTCCCATTACCCTGGGATCAATATCAATACCCTGTGTACCAGGAATCTTTTTCACACCCTTCTTGAGGAACTCCATGCTGTAATCTCCAGGAAAAACCTCAACGGGGAGCTCAGCTCAGGAGAACAGCCTGAGAAGACAAGAAACCTAGTAAGTGTTGGGTATTTGGATATCGTCACGCCGCCCTCACACGTTACGCGGAAAGAGTACAGAGAGTAGGGCGCCAGTTCTCTTTAGACTCGCACGAAGTAAGAAACTTAAATATTTATATAACCTTATTATTTCCTCGGCTTGGCAACCGCTGGCGAGACAAGCTGCAAGGAGACGAGAAGAAAAGCTTGCCGCATGAAATGCTTTTCTATGAAATAGGGGCTTTTCACTCTCATTCATTTACAAGCAGACGGTCAGCCTTTACCTTCAAAGAATTTCAATAGTGCACAGAAGTTTTGACTCACGAAAGGTTGGACGGCCTTCTGTTTAACGGTCGTTCATCATTTTGACATGAAATTGTGGAGACTTCAAAAGTAGGTGTGTCTGTTTACTTTCCAACATTACATGTAATCGTCACGAGATGCATTACTTTTAGAAAATTGTGATGTGATTGTAAAGATGAAGAAACAACACGTTATTTTAAGGAAAGGATGAGTGAAACAGATATAGAACACAAATGTATCTGGAAGAAAAAGGAGCGGGAGACATGCTAACTGAGATCAATTATTCGAACGATTATTAGGAGATTTTCAAACCGACTATTATTTATCTAGAGACTAAACAATGGGAATGAAGCGAAATAGTTTTTTTCGTTAAGACAGAAATGGTACTCTCTTCTCTGCCTTCCACGTAAGTAGCTCAGCGTGATGATATTTCCATAGGTCCATACGAGTATAATCGTTTGTTTCATGGCCATACTGTTAGGACTGGCATTCATTAGACGCGTGTTTCTTCAAACAAGATTGAATTTAATTGAATTACATTTGCATTCACATAATTCGCCAAATGTTTTGGTAACAACCTTTTGAGTTTCTCGGTCTCTTAGCGAATGTTTTGATAATTTGAAATTTTTGATAATGCTTATAAAAAAATGGTACACTAAAAAAAATGCAATTGGCGCCATGTCCTGTGAAATCAATAGAATCGGATAGTATCAAACTTAGAAACACTTCCCTAGAGTAGCTAATAGCTTGGAACTCCAAGTGAAGAACTCTTCACAAAGAGTGCGAGAAGATTTTGGCACTTTTTGTACAGGCATTTAAATACTACTGTCCTATGACCTTTGTACACTAGAACAAATGTAAATTATGAAGCATCACAGAGTACCTCATTTCCGTACCAAAAAAAGTGAATGCGCAATAACAATAAAATACTATTTGATTGTATGAGCGCGTGGCTCATACAATCAAAATAGAAATGTTCATCTTTTTTTTAAGCTTAATAATGTTCATTGTTCAACATCGATTTGTTGTTGTGTGCGTGTGGCGTGACGTAGCTTTTGTTCTGAACCGGCGACTGAATCGGTAGGGCAAACATTGAGTAGATTGATACTCAGAGATCTTGTTTGTATAATTAGCCATTATTGTATACAGGTGAACGGGGACGTCAAGAGTACTCGAAACCGGCGAGCATGTAGGAACAATGTTTAAGAAGCGAAAGAGGTTACAATACGTAAGTATAGAGATACGCGTGATGTAAGGATCTTTGTTTGAACGCACTAATCTCAGAAACCACTAATCTGACTTGAAGAAAACTTGCATTAGATAGGCCGTTCACTGAGGAAGGACATACGTCTTTTATCCTGTTTCTACGCACGGGAGCGGATTGTAATAACGGGTAAAACCGAAGCATACAACTAGAATGTAAACACACCATTCATATTTAGAATGAATTAAGACGGAACAACCTATACATATATTTGTATATATTTGCATATAGCCAATCTGATAGATTGGCTATATGCAAAGTAAATCCTTTTGTTAAAGGAAAGTTAAAGCATGCAGACAAGACAGAATCCCTAGAGCGTTGAAAACATCCTATAGATTACAAACAACCTTGTAAGCAATTGAAGATACAAGTCAAGAACTTGTAGTAGACTAACAAAACATAATCGTTGACAATAAAGTTGTTAAGATATAGTACAGGTGTCCGCATTTTAATTGAAAATGTAGACAGCTTTAATTGTTACAAGTAATTTATAATACCATCCCATGTTTTCAGTGTTCTAGTGTACAAATAAAGTGGTAATTTAATAGCTAACGGTCATGTTCCCGCGCCATTCATTGTGGCCAGCGATGCAATCGAACGCACGCGTTCTGCTCACCTCATTGTCGGAAAAAGTTTTCATTAAAATTTATGTTAGTGACAATTTGAGAAACCCCAACAGGATTAGTGGCTCTTGAGAAAAGAAAAGGTGAGATGTTTTATAACGTTTTTTTTTATTATAAAGCTAATAACACCCTGTCGATGAATAGAAATCACCTCCGGGCCTCAAGGCATATTATAAATCAGACATATTCCCGCCGTTTGTCTTAAGTAACTAAATAAAAAAAAGATATCAAGAATCATATTCTTTTTATCTAACGTTGGGACCCAGGGAACATTTAATGCACGTCACATATAAGAAAACTAAAGTTATAAAGTTGTATAGTTTCCACACACGCACTTTACGTCGTAGATAAATTTTAGGTGCCAACATGACAGATTCCCGTGACTCCATCGCCGTTTCTCAAGCACGACTGCATTTCGTCCCAAACGCATGCAGGTTTCCCCTTGATGTTATCCTTCACCTTAAAACCCGGGGTGCTCTTTCAAATCATTGGTACAGTCTGGATTCGAACTTGTGATTTTTGTGTTCCAGACGAACTCGAACCACTCAGCTCATGAATAAATAATTTAAGGTATTCTATAGCTACTGCTATTCGCTACTAACTAGCGTGCCAATGTGCGGTATTTTCAGTGAAAGTTGATGAATATTTGATGAAATATGTCGCGTGCCATTATCGACCCACTGACATAGCCCAGTTCTCTTTTTAACACGGCGCAAGTCATAGTTCCCATCGTGCGGTTTGTTGGTTTAGTCGAGTCCTGCGAACCCTTTCTGTATAGAACGCCATGCCATGAATGCTTTGGGATTTTATTAAATGTAAGTTTTAGAAAATTTATTATTACCAACGCATATGTACGATTTGTGTCGCACTTGGGAAATTTTACCGACAGGCTTTTTGATATTTTATTTTATTAAAACATCATCATCATCATATCATCACGCCAAGTCCCTAACGGGGTAGGCAGAGAGTATAGAGCGCCAGTTCTCTCTAGACTTACAGACCTCTTTCGCTTCGTCCACATTCATCAGTCTCTTCATACATGCTCGTCGGTTTCGAGTACTCTTAACGTTCCTGTCCTTCAGAGTCCGATCTATTTGATCCAGGTAGTTGGAACGTGGCCTTCCTCTGCCTCTTCTTGCACACACTTTTGCTTTGTATATCTGTTTCGTCAATCTTCTTCACTCATCCTTTCTATGTGTCCAAACCAACGTAACATGCCTTTCTTCATCTTTACAATCACGCCCTCATTCACGCCAGTTGATTTGCGAATCTCTTCATTGCGGATTCGATCTAATATCGTTACGCCGCACATTTTTCGAAGAGATCGCATCTCGACTGCATTCAAGCCATTTTCATACTTCCTCTGACATACCCAGGATTCGCTGCCATACAATAAGGTAGGTACCAATATCGCGTTGTGGACAGCAACTCGAGCATTCTTGCTTTTTTTTTTTTTTGCATTAAAACAGTATATGTATATTA
>JACCPG010007463.1:0-25244 GCA_016069955.1 Drepana arcuata
TATAGGTAATACCCACACACCCACTTTCCGCCAGAGGTATATTAGGTGCCAACGTGACAGATGGCGAGTCCATCGCCGTTACTCAAGCACGACAATTATACATACGCCTTTGAATTTCTTCTCAGACGTATGCAGGTTTCCTCTCCATGTTTTCCTTCACCGTAAAGCTCGTGGTGTGACTAATCACTGTACTTAAGTTTATGTTACTAATATTATAAATGTGAAAGTTTGTAAGTTTGGATGTTT
The DNA here is from genome assembly GCA_016069955.1 of Drepana arcuata. Taxonomy (NCBI): domain Eukaryota; kingdom Metazoa; phylum Arthropoda; class Insecta; order Lepidoptera; family Drepanidae; genus Drepana; species Drepana arcuata. The sequence goes on from JACCPG010007463.1 coordinate 247, forward strand.
GGATGTTTGTGGTTCTTTCACAGCCAAACGGCTGAACCGATTTGGCTGCAAGTTGAAATGGTGATAGCTTATACCTAGGAATAGGACATAGGCTACCTTTTTTTTATCCTGTTAAATTCAAAGTTCTTATATTATAATGTATGATGCTCTTTCACGGCATAGCGGCTGAACCGATTCTAGCAGGAAAATTTCCAAAGCTACTTTTTCGAACTCCACGCGGGCGAAGCCGCGGGCATTAGCTAGTATTATATAATATCCTCACGCCTTCCCACAAGGGTCCCCTAAGGGGTAGGCAGAGGTGTATAGGTAGTACCCACACACCCACTTTCCGCCAGAGGTATAGTAGGTGCCAATGTGACAGATGGCGAGTCCATCGCCGTTACTCAAGCACGACTATATTATATAATATAGACTATAAGATATAATACTTTACGTAGGTACTTTACGTTTTATTTTGATTTTATTATATATATTTGCATTAAATCTCAATATATTAATATGTATTGAGATTTATTAATGCATCAATATAATGTGTATTAGCTGCGTTTATTATAATAAAAGTATCACTTAGGCACGAAAGCTACTATACCTTACCTTCGAATGGATTGATTTGACATTTATTACCATAGAGCGGTTGGTACCATCTCGTATACTAAGCTGGTTGTGCTTCAATATCATAGGGTAACTGTTTCCTGTGTATATATGACTGAATTGGTCTCTATGTTTCCACTTTATTACGCGGCATCGTCTCCTAGTGATGTGTGAGGAAGAACGTAGATAAAATGCAGTTTGATGCTTTACCATCGAAAATGCTTAGGTTTGCGATTTCGAATCGCCCCGCCGTGAACAAATTTGCAATAGCAAAAAGAACGGTAGGATTATAAAGTTATAAAACCGATGAATATTTAAACAATAAACAAAGATATATAAAATGCGAGGGTTTAAAGACACTAGGATGGGAGCATCAAGTGCACTGTACGTCGAATATGAAGAAGAGGCGAAGAATGCAGTTGATGAAAGAGGTCTGAAGTATATGGATAGTTCACACTCTACTCTCTCTCCCTCTTTCCTCATCTCCCCGTGAGGGGGCGGCGTGATATATTTTTACGTATGTAAGTATGTTTAAAACCCACGTTCCCAACGACTTAGATAGTCAGATAGATCGAATTATTAAAGATTAGGACGGGAACTCAAAACGGACGGCTTAGTGGACATCAATGTAAGTGGATGATGCAAGAGGTCTGTAAGTATAGAGTACTAAGAGAGGTAGGGCATAACGGGTTTCCCGTTCGAATTCGTAGCTGCCCGACTGGGGCAGGACCTCCACCTTACAGAAGTCCGTAGCCAAATAACACAATTTTTTGTGTTGTGTTCCTACGCGGTGAATAAGGTTTCCAGTAATGAGCTCCTTGGGGAGGAGGGAGGATTGTTACATTGTGTTGGAAGCAGAGGGATTAAACCCATTATGCTGCCAACACACTATAACTCTCCGAACACAGAGTGGCAACGCGCAAGTGATACTTCGGTATCGTGAGCATAAATAGGCTACGGTAACCGTTTCCCATCAGGTGGGCCCTATGCTTGTTTGCCACTCTTGTTGTATAAGAAAAATAGTTGTGTCCCGCGGTTTCACCCGCGTGAAAATCGATTTCATTAGTAAAACTGTATCTAGATTTATTTTCGGAACAAAACATATGTTTGTCCCATTATAATGAGTCAAATTTCATTCAATGCCGTTATGCCGTTATGGGGTGATTGAGTAACAAACTTTCGCATCTATAATATTAATAGGAAGTAAAAGATAGGACCACTTTATCTATCCCGAACTAGTTAAACGACTGTGATTCATAGCCTAATCTTCATAGAAGAACGTTGACTTGCGTGAAACCTATTGTCAGATCCCCTGCTATAAACAGAACAGTAGACAAGGATACCATAGGTTTAAGATTTGGCAATTGGCAATAACGTCAGCTTAGCGAACTCTTTGAGCCACGGTAGGGACTCTGTGTTGTGATCACCCATCCGTCTACTTAGCAAGCGTATGGTTCATTTTCAATCTTATAGTACAGTACGAGCAGTCGCGTCGGTCCCTCCATGTGCTATGCCCTGCGTTAAGCCCGAGGTTAAATATTTTTTACGGTGTATAGGTAGCATATTTATTCGCGGTGTTAGCTCAATATTAAACATTTATCTATATGTCTGTATCAGATGTAGGAGTATAAAGAGAGACAAGAAATACAATAAATCTCAAACTAAAGTGCACAAAAGACAGAACTGCTAGCAATACTGTCTGTAAATCTTTTCAATTCTAATAATACTATACTATTTTTAAGAATACTTTTCAATTCTAAACGCATTCAGTTTAATAAATGGAGAATACTTATACTAACGTTACTATACGGGAACGTTAAGAGTACTCGAAACCGACGAGCATGTATGAAGAGACTGATGAATGTGAACGAAGCCAAAGAGGTATGTAAGTCTAGAGAGAACTGGCGCTCTATACTCTCTGCCTACCCCGTTAGGGACTTGGCGTGATGATATGTATGTATGTACTTATACTAAAAACACGTACCTAGATATTACACTATTATATGTAGAGTCTATTTTACACGTGTGTGTGTCAATAATTAAGTAACGGCAGTGTCAAATAAACACGGTGAATTGAATGTACGTAATTAAACACTACTGCCGCACAAGCACTATGAGAAATTTCACGTACACACATCTCCTGTAACATAGTATCTGTGTCGACGAGAGTTTTTAAATAAGTTACCGCTCGTGAAGCAAATCGAATCAAACAGCGTCTGGAAAAAAGTTAATTCGAACAGAAAAACGTGAGATGAACGAACTACTTGAAACACATGGGTGAATATCCACCATCACGGCGGTGGGCTTTGTCGAGATAACTAGGTCAAAGGTCAGGTATATTCAGAATATACTTATATAAGGCCATACTTCTCAGCCCTACAGGAGCATCTGTAGGAAGGCCTGTAAATTCGGATCGCCAGAGATATATAGTTGGTGCCAACGTGATAGATGGCGCGTCCATCAGCGTTTCTCACGCAAAACTATACATACCTCTTTGAATTTCTTCCCAAACGTATGTAGGTTTTCGAGTTGCCACTAATCTCTCAAAGTTCAGAAAATCTAATTGGTACACTCGGGATTCGACCTTGCAATCTTTATGTTGCAGGCGACTGCCCGAACCACTCGGCCACCACGGCATTAAATAGTCACTATTAATATTTTATAGCAAAATGATATATCGAAGGCACGTTGAGAGCAAGGAGGCTTCCGGCGACTGGAACCGCCATTAACTCGATCCGCGGTTCAAGTTGCTGGTCCCATTTAATTATAATATTTTTCTTCCGAAGACTGGGAAAGTAAAGTTGGTAAACCTCTCTTACCGGCCTTATTCCCTATTCTGAAATCCTTACACTTTCGACCTCCCCTCAGCAATCCCGAAGAATAAACCGTCGGCCAAGTGAAATATAATTGTTTTTTTGGGCATTCGTCGCTCTGCAACTACTGTCACAATCGTACGTAATTAACCCTATAAACCCGCCGTGATATGCAATCTCAATGCCAATATGTCAAAAGGTAACTGACGACAATCTACTGTGTAATAACAATATGTATACTAAGTTATAAATACTTGTTAACTTAGGTGCCCAATATAAGGATAGGCAGAAGTGTGTAGGTAGTACCCACACAGCCATTTTTCGGCTATGCGTATATTTTAAGTGCTAACCTGACAGAAGGATAACTTAAGTCCAGAAAAACTCATTGGTGCAGTTGAGATTCGAACTTGCAATATTTGCGTTGCAGGCTATTCGAACCAATCCGGCACAACGGCTCTCCTCATGAATAGCAATAAAATCAGATTGCGGTAGTCTAATAGCCACAAAATGTATTATAGTTAGAAGCGTTTCTCAGAATTGCTTCTTTTAATTACAATAAATGAATATACAAAAATAATAATCTTAAAAATAACTATTACGTAGATTCTTATGTCAAAACATCTGAACATCAAAGCCGAAGCCACAGGTCAAACCGGTTCCGCTGTGACGGTCTGGCTAGGCGCCCCCAGTTTGTGCTATTTGTCCGCTCAGATTGGAACAGCGGAGTCAGATTTAAGGTCATAGAAAAGACGTTTTATATAGAAGGTACTCCGTTTATTTTTAACATGTTTTTTTAAATATATAATTCTTATTTTCCAGCACCAAAGTTGCGTACCAAAAGCTTTCAATAACCAATTTCTTGTTTCGATCCGTCAGTCTCACTGGGAACTATACACACACATATAGGTACGTTTGACTTGTATGTATGTACATTAATTTTTTTTTTATTAACAAATATCAAGAGTTTTGATTCGCCGTTACTTCTCATGGCAGTGTTTCCGGGAACGGTGGTATCGTTGACCTTCAACAAGTGTTCTCTGTGTCCCATCTAACGATAACTTAAATTTAAATTAGAATTAATTTAATAGTAAGTCCTTTGTCTGGTCACCAGTTAGCAGGAATCAATTACGAGCGAGAAGAATTTGATTAAGAAAAAAGCCTACACGCCTTTTTCTTTATTAAAATGTTGGACAATAACAAATTGAACATATTATATGATAATAATATAAATTAAAGCATTCATTCAAAGAGGAAAAAGTATTTTAGTTTTTTGTTTGTTCCCCACATGGGCTACATTTGCTCGCTCGCATGAATTTGGTGTAGATATACCCCATGGAAATCTATAAGGATTGAAGTAACAATAAATAACAAATAGCGAAGCAAAAGAAAATTTTAGTTACATTTCAGACTTTTCTTACTGATTGGATTTTTTCGAATGTTAGCTTATATGAAATATTCATTCGTGTGGAACTATCGAGACTTGGAGTTGAGAAAATATTAATTTTAGGTTGAAAGTGCCTATTTTCTGGCTTTCTGCGAAATACCGTTAAAATACTTGAAACTTTTATCTCCCATTACGTAACTTAGTCTGCGCAATACATATTTGACTCAAGTAAGACTCGGCTGGCAAACACAGGCAGCATAGATGTCTCATTTCCCATTATTTAGACGCTTATTATTTAACTAGCTGACCCGGCAGACTTCGTACTGCCTCAATCGATAAATAAAAGACCTAAACTTTTGTATAAATTAATTTCAAAACAAACAAAACATGTTGAATAAAAAGGCATCTTTTTAATGAAGCATGAAGTTTTATTATTATTTTCGACACATCATGTATTTATTTTTTTGCCACAAATCTCAGTGTTCTGAAGTGCGACAGATTAATATTGAATTTAATTGGTAGATTATTTTCTTGGAATGGATGAATGTTTGTTAGATATCGTGCGTTGATCCAGCTAATAATATATCTCTGGTTATTACAAACATTTTAACAAACATTCACATTTATGACAATATTGGGATACCTCGTGGTGTGATAAGTTTGTCATTTTAATCGCACCTACATGTGACGACCGTCTGGTCTAGTGGTTAGAGCTCCTGACTGCGAAACTTGAGGTCGCGGGTTCGAATCCTGCTGAGGGCAGATATTTGTGTGATGACCATGAATATTTGTACCTTAGTCTTGGATGTCCTATGTATTTATGTATATATTATATCTATCTATATAAGTAAATATATCGTTGTCTAGTTACCATAACACAAGCTTTGCTTAATTTAGGACTAGGTCAATTTGTGTGGTATTGTCCTAGGTATTTATTATTATTATGTGGTCATAATGTGGCATTACAACAAAAAATATTTGCAATTTTGTTTCATTATATTTCAGTTCTATCAGATTCTATATCCGTATGGGATCTGAGACCATGTTTACTCAACTTCAAAAAAGAAGGAAGAGATTCTTAATAAGACCGTATGTTTGACGTCAGGACCGAATTTTCCAAACGAAATTTAGCAGGACAGCTCGTTCAATAAAAATCACCGCTGTACATAGTAAAATAATAGTTGAATTACATCCGAAGCGTGTACCAGTTTCTTCATGTCTTCACCCTAATTAATAAAGGATAAGAGGGTTCGAACCTGCGCCGAATGTATCCGTGATTTCTGAACTACATATATATCTTTGACTTTGTATTTTAACAGCTTTGCTTGCGTGGTTAATATTCCTTAGTCACTAAGGAATATTAACCACGCAAGCAAAGCTGAGAGAAGAGACTTAGATACTTTTTGGACATCTTTCTAATCATATGCAGTTCCGTTCCGATCCGTTGCTCAGTTCTAACGTGAAATAATCTTAATATATATATATTAATTACGTGCCACGTTGTTTGTCCGGGTTTGATAGGATAGCATCACAATTGGACCCGATAGGTGGCGCTGCGATCGTGTTTCAGGAAGTTTAAGTTTAATAAATTAAACACTTTCTCAGTCATATTAGTAAGCATTTAAGATAATTTAAGAGATTTAATTGTTCACGTATTCGGATAGTTTATAAGTCATACCGTACCTTAGTCACGGTCGTATGATAATTTAGTAGTGTATAGCTGCGTCAAGATATTACATGGATGAAGCGATCCAGCTGGAACTTGAACACCTTTCAGTCACCAACACGCAAATCAAAAACATAACTTGAACGCTACATCGAGAGGACATTATATATAGCCCCGTCTTTATCCCACGTGTTGACAATTATTCTCTAACTTTTTTTTGTAACTGGAGTTCAGAATAGGGTCATAAGGTTTGGTTATATTGCTTTATATAATATAAAATAGTATATATATAAGCCGAGTGCAAAATCGTAGAGTCGCTATATCAAACAGGTTCAGCAAACGGACGTTTTTGATATTGCGTCGAACGATCGTGTGGCTATTACAAAAGTTAGTACATTTGGGCGGTGTAGTGTGGGGATTAGTTCAATTGATTCCATACACATGTGTGCAGCGTCGACGCCGGCGTATCTATTCTCGCATCAATTCATAATTGTCAAAATGTTGCTTAGGAAAAACGGACTCTACAGTCTACATGGGATAATATACACAGGTGTCCTATTTATGAGTCTAAAGACTACAAGGATACAATACTAAAGGATACAAATTGGCATTGTTCATTATATTTTTGAAGTTATAAGCCTTGGGTTTCTTGGGAAACTACTTAATCTCTTGCTTAGATGAAATATTCGTTGTTGTTGTGTGTTGTTACGTAAATATAAATTGCCGTCAACCCATGTCAGCAATCAGGAGTTGTCAAATGTGTTTAACGTGTAATTTAATCAATATTATACAGATCGATGTTACTGTTGTTTTAAGCAAAATACGTAGTTACGATAGAAAGCAGAGAGTGAATTATTTGAACCTTCAATAAAAATGCTAAATTTTCATCACGCATGTAAGCGGCTACCGTAGTCTACTGGCGCAAACAATATGTGCATTAAAATCGCGCATGGCCTACCACATAATGGCTAGAGTAGCTACTATATAGCATATAGAAAAGCTAAACTATAAAATTGACAGCAGCTATATATGTATATTCATTTAGAGCTGGTAATTCCCTTAATAAAAATTTATTAAAAAATATCTTTTCATAAATGCTTCCTGTTAATGTTTAAAGGAACATATTACATTATGAAGATGGTACAAAACCTTAAGACTTAAAAGAAAATATAATAAAACATTCTGATAAATAAATAAACCCATGGATTCCGGTTACAGAATAACGGATAGTACTATATTTACAACCACCGTCTCAAATTAGGGGAAATTTAAATAGGGGATATTTTTATGATATAGGCCCTTTGATCTAAACCTTGGTCCTTTATTTAAAACTAGATTATATTTGAAAGAGAATTTATATGTTAATAAAATCTTACTGGGATATTTCAATAGCTGTGGATGTATGTCCGTCCGTTTGTATGAAGATTTTGTTTCTCAGCACACAACTAATTGTTAATGCTATAGTCTTATATTAAGAAATTATTTTTGTATATGTTTATAAGTATTTATTTAAGTAGCTGTGGAAATATGTAAGTAATTATTCAAAGTTTATGATAAAAAAAATTGGGCAAGGTAGAAAAAAATATATTAACCAAGAAAGTAGCTAGAAGTAATAATTGTGTGTGTAAATGTGTTGTGTGAATATAAAAAAAACTTACGAGGCTTTGGGTAGCTAGTAGGAGTACTACTGTAGTAGTAGCAATAAACCCCGAATCCAAGGGCCAATAGAAGAATGGCCAAGATCCGAGTGGGCCGGCATCGCAGCATCCGGGTCCTCATGTTGACTCTACAAAATTCACAAATTCCAGTTAAACTCGAACGGAAACTTCGCGACGAAAGTATAGTTAAACTTCAAACATTTCATACACTGGTAACTTGTAACAGAAATACGTACTCAATAAATGATTGAATCATGTACTTTTAACTTAATCCCAAAGAAAACGTAAGCCAAAAACGAACCGGCCCAAAGCTCGGCGTTTCTTAAAAACATCGACTTTGGAAGAAACGGCATTGAAGAGCCCAAATCGGTGTTAGATATTATGGATACCCATTAAAGTAACTCGAAACGATATTTCTTTTTATGCATTGTTATTCAGTTGACACTAAGTCTTGTTTTAACAAAAAAGTAGGTTTAATTTAAGTTGTCGTAAACTAGTAAACAAAGATACAAAATATTACACGATGATTTAAATAGTACTCACAGAGTAGAATTACGCTTTTTTAATCGAACGACGCTCACATTTTATATTAGCACTAAGTTCGTAAGATTAAAAAAATATTTAAAAGTATTTTATATTAGTTTCGCAGTTTCATACAACATACAACGACGACGCCGACAACGAGAGTGCCGCAAGTCCAAACGTCCGCACCGCACCATATGTACATGTAATACCGATTGCATGGTAGTGAACAGTAGCGGAATTAGTAGAAAAGCAACTATAACCGGTGGACCGGAAATTTGAGATATAGATATATTTTGTCATTAGTGTAAGAGAGATGTCTATATACATTCACTAGTGTTGTACAAAACACGAATCTACCACTGTTAGTATTAATTTTTTGTTAAGATTTGAGAGGTAATGTTATGATTCTGATGCAGCTTAATTTTATTGTTGTTTGAATTTTATTTTACATTTTAGATTGACGTCTCCTAACATAAATATAATAAGGCATGTGTAGAAAATATTTGTGGCAGAGGTATGGCAATAAAAAGCTCGACGGATGCGTTCAGAAACCTTGTTTGATTCTAAATTTGTTCCCAATGGAGGATTATTATAGGTTATATCCTTATTTTGTTGTTTGATGTTGTAAATTGTCAGCCCGCAAAATATGTTGAATAGTGAGTCTTATTATTTGGTAACAATATTTTTTTTTCTTTTTATCTCCACTCAGATAGTATCAATGTTATACGTTTAATAATAACAATATATAACGCTTGGTTTTCGATTGCTGTCTTGCTCGAATGACACAACAGTTAAGGTTACAATCTGCAAAAATACCTAAATCTTAAGTCTTATCAGACTTAAAGGACTGTATTCTAAATATTGTTTGTTTATTTTTATTATAAAATATATATTTCATTTCAATTTCATTATTGATGACAGATGAATTCAATTAACGAAACGGTACTTGTTAATATTTTATATTATGCACATAACAAAATGATAAACAAAATTGGGTTTATATGTTAAACCATTCCTTCAGTAAATTTAACTTAAACTATATTTTTCTTTTTTTAATTCTTACAAATTCTAAGCTTTTTCCTTAATTTCGTCATAACTTCAACTTCTATACAATTATACATATGAAGGCGCTTTCAAATGTACACTTAAAAAAAATTATGCGTTTCGATACCTTAACACTCGATACGAAATAAGTATGCATCGTAGGAATGTTGGTATACATAGCGACCGATTTGATTGCTTTGTAATCTTAGTGCCAAACCATCAGTTATCATTTAGCCGAGTGACGCTGAGTTAGAGCGTGTGTTAGCTGAAATCAGTTTGATATAAAAATGAGGTATAGTGAGCTTGGTGGCACCGGGATGAAGGTCTCACATGTTAGTTTAGGGGGGGCTGCATTTTCCAACATCTATGGGTAGGTAAAAGTTTGTGAATACGGCAACCTGTTTTAACCATTATTTATTTATGATATTGCTTGTTTTATTTTCCTCAATACCGTACTGTCGTAGCGTAGATTGTAGGTATGTATGCCGCATATCAATAGGTATATACATATCTTTATTTATATGCATATATTTTCTTTCTGTGCCTGTTTGTCACTTAACTCCTCATAAACGGCTGGACCGATGAATGAAATTTTCTGTGTGTCTTCAGGTGGATTCGAGAATGGTTTAAATTCACTATTGGACCCGACAGGTGGCGCTACGATCGTGCTTGAGCAAAGCTCGGCGGGACAGCTAGTATTCATATACATATACAAATATACATAGGTACTTATATTAAAATGATAAGAAATATTGATTGTTAATATCAAAATTGGTGAAGATATACTAATAATTTTGCTATTGGCAAAATTTCCTGGCATAATTTTGGATTTGTAGTGTCTCCTTAATTTTTTTTTCGCCTGTAAAAAAATGTTGGGTGTAGTTGTTATGACAAATATGAGTAATCTGTGGGTTCTTACCTATTGATTAGACCAGAAACTAGTTAAGCCCTCTCCAAAATTAACTGATACCTCAGACCTCCGTAGCCAAAATACTATCTATTATTTTTCTTTATTGATACAAATACAGAGCGAAACAAAACATTTCACACATACTGTTCTCTATAAAATTTCGACTCTATAAAACTTCCTCGGTGGCCATTCTCTATGCTTATAGGACGGAGTCTCCTGTGCTAAGTACGTCTCAGGGGCCATTTAGGGCTATATAATTAGGGGCTATAGCGAGGCAGAGTCACTGCTCACTACTAAACTCTGGACCAGCGTTTATTCAGGGCTACCGGAAATACGTGGCGATCCCTCTAAGGGGCGAAAGTAGAGATCATTAGCTATGTAATGACTTCAGGTTTCAGGCCAAAAATTTTCCGATTTATCTTTTTTTCAGGATAAGTGGTTCATGCAACTACAGGGTGGATTTAAAGCATTCGTATTAAATGGCCGTTTTTGGTACATTACAAATAAAATAATGTTTTAATCAAACCTACGCCGATAAAGTGACTAGGTGATATTATGTAATAAAATTGCATTCTTTTTTAGATTTGAGTTATTAGGCATAATTATTGAACGCAGGCTATTGGGTGAACAGAAAACATATTATTGTTTGAAAATGAACATTACGACATGGAGATTCCGGTGAATTTTGTAACATCGCACGAACGTAACGTCATACGCTATGACAGATGACGAGTCCGTCGCCGTTACTCAAGCACGATATACATACGCCTTTGAAGGTGGTATAAAATTTTACAAAAACGTTAATGATTTTATATTTTTCAGGCCTTACGACGTACAAAGAAGTTTGGATTTAATAAAAGAGACACTTAAACGCGGCGTAAACTATTTGGAAACTGGTCCGTGGTATGGCCAGGGCAGCTCCGAAAGAACAATCGGAAAGGTGAATGCGGATGAATTATTCAGTGCCTGCCTGTGGAAGCTAATGCAAATAGCTGGTCGTTATATTTTAAGCGTGGTTTACACAAGTAAACTAGTGACCGAGTGTGTTGTGTTATTTCGGTAAATGGGCAAAATCTAGAGCAAGTGAATGAATTTGTATATCTAGGACGCATGTTCACACGAGATGGAAAGTATGAAAAAGATATTGAAAGAAGGATAACTGCCGGTAATAAGGTGAATGGGGTCATGTCGGCGTTGATGGGCAGTAAAAGTCTGAACAAGAATGCTCGAGTTGCTGTCCAAATGCGATATTGGTGCTTACTTTATTGTATGGCAGCGAATCCTGGGTATGTCAGAGGGAGTATGAAAATAGCTTGAACGCAGTTGAGATGCGATCTCTTCGAAAAATGTGCGGAGTAACAATATTAGATCGAATCCGCAATGAAGAGATTCTCAAATCAACTGGCCTGAATGAGGGCGTGATTGTAAAGATGACGGAAGGCATGTTACGTTGGTTTGGACATAGAGAAAGGACGAGTGAAGAAAGATTGACGAAACAGATATACAAAGTAAAAGTGTGTGCAAGAAGAGTCAGAGGAAGACCACGATTCAACTACCTAGATCAAATCGATCGGACGGTCAAGGACGGGAACGTTAAGAGTACTCGAAACTGACGAATATGTACGAAGAGACTGATGAATGTGGACGAAGCGAAAGAGGTATGTAAGTCTAGAGGGAACTGGCGCTCTATACTCTCAGCCTATCCCGTTAGGGACTCGGCGTGATGATATGTTTTTGTGGTTTACACAAAAAATCACCATTATTATGTATGTATATCTTGAATCCTGCCCGAACTTGCGACTTTTTTTAGGCATTGGCTGATGTGCCAAGAGACACATTTTTCATCGGCAGCAAAGTAGGACGATATGAACTGACTGTAGAGAAGATGTTCGACTTCTCTGCGGAGAAGACTGAAGCAGGGGTGGAGAACACGCTTAAGCTCCTTGGCTTGGACTATGTGGATTTGATACAGGTTAGACTGCCCGGAGGTATTACGAAGTGATTTTTTTCTTGTACCACATTGGTGGCAAGCAAGCAAGCGGCCCGTCTGATGGCAAACGGTTACTGCCGCCTATGGACGCTTACAACACCCGGGGTATAACTCGCGCGCTGCCGACCCTGCAGGCATCTTTTCATACCCTTCTTGAAGAACTCCATGCTGTACTCTCCAGGCAACCTGAACGGGTAGCTCATTCCACAGCCCACGTTCCACATACATTCCACAGTGCCAACGTGACCGATGGCGAGTCCATCGCCGTTACTCAAGCACGACAATAAATACGCATTTGAATTGGTTCTTAGACGTATGCAGGTTTTTTCTTTGGACCTTAATTTTAGGCTTATTGTGCCTTATTAGAGATATCTTTGCGTGAGCTGTAGTGGCAGAGTAGTTTGAGTAGTCGAGTAGTCGCGATAATGACTGCAAGTTCGAATCCCAAGTATAACAATGATTTCTGCCGAACTTAAATATAGTGATTAGTCAAACATCAACATCAACAGTGATAGTATGAGAAGAAATTCCAAGACTTATCTGTTCATATCGTGTCTTCGTTTGGGTTGTGCTTGAGAAACAGCGGACTCTTCACTGACTGGTCAATGGCACTTAATATAGCTACGTGCTCATAACTGGGTCTTTGTATTATTATAAGACTTATGTAGGCTTCATCTAGGTGTTATCTTTAATCTTGAAATGTGACGAATCCCAGTACTCAAGTTCAAAATAATTTACTGCTACAAATTTTCAATTTGTAAGTACATACTTTAGCTATTTGGCCACTGCGGTGGTAGCGATAAGTACCTTCTACGAGTACAATCAATGCCAACCAAGGTCAAGTGTTGGATCAATATAAATCCTGTCTGCATTGCTAGGGGGACTTCAACTGCTATTAAATTATCGCTTCAATGACTTTGAACCTTGAACTTGCCATCTTAACAGACAGTGCACAGTATATATTTGCATTGGGTAACCATATTTACATAAGATTACGTGTTGATATTTGATAAGAATAAAATATAATTTTTTACTCTTATATAAAATTTATAAGTAGGTACCTATTATGTGTTTCAGAACATTGAAAATAATGACGAAACGGCTTATAATACCCGAGGGTGTATTATGAGCTATGGCCTTCTTTATTCAATAGTGCGAACGTGACAGGTTTCTAAACGTCATGTAGATCTGTCCCTTTCATACATACATATGCTTGTTGATCACTACTAGCACTAGTAGAGATAAACTAAGGTAGTAGTTTTCTCCAGTCATACAGACCTCTTTAGTCACACTCTTTAATGGGCGCGTTCCACTAAGCGCCCGCAACGCTCAAAATGCTCCTTTAGTCGTTCCACATAACGACTGCGGTCGTTGTGGTCGCGGCGAAAACGTCACTTATGACGCCCACGCGACGCTCACGACGACCCATCTAAAAAGGTGGGTCGTAATAATCGTTGTAAAAATTAGCGGCATTTTCTTAACTCAAAACATCAAAAATGGCGACCGTACCTCTTACCAAATATCCAAGTTCCGCCGCAAGGCATTTTAATTACAACGTAAAATAATTAAATACATCATTAATATTAAATATAAAAAAATATTCATGGTTTTTCAATGTAAATCGATTTAAACATTAATTAATTAAGTTTATTTTCAAGGCTTACAGACCTAATCTATTAAATCTTTTAATTTCTTTTTACTAACTCGCCGTTTGTACTATTTACCTCCACGTTCAAAACGCCATATAATCCATTCCACTTGAGCTTACGACAGAAACGCTCACAAACAAGTAGAACGGGAATAACTGCGGTCGTGAGTGTGATCGTTGTGAACGCTTACTGGAACGTGCCCAATGTCATACATGGTTGCCGGTATGAAGAGATATGTCCCTTTCGCATGCAGTGATGCTGGTACGTTTGTACGTTTGGCATTTGGTCCATGTTATAAATCGAAGATTAAATCTAATGGTATTTATGTATACATCTATATCTAGTGATCATTGACCTAATAGCCACATATAAAATACCGAAAGTAGTAGCTGCAGTGTGCAGGTAGTCGGCAGTACCGGCATATATTTCTTTAACTAAGTTACGTACCCTGTTCGTGGCCAAGCTTTTCTTTGTAAAGGCTTATTAGGCGGTTATAAACGATATTCACGGTATAAAACAATTGAATGTAATTGGGGATGGTTATGTTACGTTAGTATTTCTTCTGCAAAGGTATACGGGATGGTCATTCTACATTCATTATGTCCATGAATTCCTTCTTGATTCTTATTATTATTATTATTACTCTTATACCTCGGTGGTGAACAAGCATACATACACCTAAACATCATGATTACTTACCCATTGCAATAGTAAGCCCACGTAATAATTTTCAGGTGCATGATTTGACATTTGCTCCTGACACTTCCGTTGTACTGAAGGAAACTCTACCGGTGCTTGAGCGAGCAGTCAGAGATGGCAAAGCCCGTTACATAGGGATCGCCGACTACGACTTGGACCTCATGAAGGAGATAGTTGAAGAGTCCGACGTCAAGATATCGTCTATATTATCTTACGCCAAGTCTACGTTGTTTGACAACCGGCTACAAAATTACACGAAGTTTTTCAAGGTGAAATCTAGCCTGTAGTTTCGTAGAATATTACCTTGCATGCATTATATACTTTAATTAAAAATTAAGGGCTTATGTTAGCACGCGCTGATCTCAGAGCTTTTTCAATCAAGCTTAGGTAAGTCTCCTGATCAGGGAACCGTAGCCAATAGGAAATATAATAAAACATGAAAGCCTTTACCTAGTCCTAGTACTAATATGAAGAAGTATCGAATATACATAGGTGTACACGTATCATCACGCCGAATCCCACACATGGTAGGTAGAGAGTAGAGCGCCAGTTCTCTCTTGACATAAAATCTCTTCCACTTTGTCCGTATCAAATAAAAACATTCCTTGTTTGACCTTTCGTAGAGTCGAGGAGTGGGAGTGATTAATGCGGCAGCAACAGGAATGGGCCTATTGTCCAACCAGGGTCCGCAGCCATGGCATCCAGCGAGTGACGATTTCAAGGCTCTATGCAAACAAGCTTCTGATTACTGCGTGGTAAGGTTTAGTACCTAAGTACCTACTAAGCTTCCCGACCTGCCTCGCTTCAGTGTAAAAAAAGTAATCTGGAACACAATTGCAGCGCCGCCTTTTATATGATAAAAAGTATATTTTTAGTTAGATTTCAGCATTTTATTGGTAAAAATTGCATTACATTCCATGCAGTGGTTTTTCTGTGACGTCTACAAACATACGAAGGAAGAACTAGTACTTAAGTAGGTGCATGAGTTTAACAGTTACCTAAGTAAATTTACTGCTGAATCCGTAGGGAATTTAAGATCGGTCCCTGTAATATTCACAAGCTATAATGTTGGTAGGTCTGTCGCGTATGGCGAGATAGTCCCGCAGAGTTCTCACGTACCTAAATAGGAAGTCAGAAACATTATTTATTTGTAGACGAGATTATTTAAATGCGAGACTTTTCATATACCTAGGCATACACGGTCATACGTTAAGGCAAAAGTGTTTGTTAAGAGGCTTATTGGTCTTACCAAACACAACAAAAGCAACTTTTCTGGACCTCAAACTGCGAGAACAAATAAAAAATAATTATCTAGGCACGTATTGAAATTACGGAGAAGGTGCAGCATACGTCAGAATGTCAGAATGTATATACAGATAAACATAATTATTACCACAGATGCTGTAAACTGTCAACATACGAAATCGTAGCGTATGTGAAGTTTTTTTTTTTTTTTTTTTTTTTTTTTTGTATTGTCTCTCGTAGCGTGAGTTCCGGGAACTTTTGCTACTTAACCGGTCAATGGCGAGACCTAGGCCTCCAACCGAACTTTATTTCTAACAACACAGCTAAGGGCACCTGTGTGGTACGAACCTCGGCTTAGGGCGTTGCTGGATCGCGAGCAAGGGAGATGAGCTGGACTGATAATTTTATTTAAATATTATTTGGGGGCGGGATTTGCGCGTCTGGCTCGGCGCGGGCCGGCGTTTGCGGCGGGGGTCGGGGGCGTATGTGAAGTAATAATGATGTGTAATTTATAGCAACAGAACGTGGAGTTGGCCCGCCTCGCGACGTGGTTTACTCTAAGCCAGCCTGGTGTTGACACGAATGTGTGCGGCTTCTTCAACGTGGAACAGCTGCTTGACACCATCAACTTGTTGGAAACCGGCCTCTCTGATCATGAGCAAAGAGTGCTTGCCGAAGTACAGATAAGGTCTCAAAAGAATTATCAATTTCATTTTATTTAAGCTTGCTTAATTTCCGCACGTGATTCAAGAGAAATACGGATAATAAAGCAAAGTGCGAGCTATATCCCGGGTGTCGGACAGGCGGTGGTAACCGTTTGCCACAAAGTGGACCGCATACTTGTCTACCACCTTAGTGTTAGTAGAGCTAAAATACGACAGGGCAGATCATAAATAGGATAGTGGCGCTCTCATATCATAACTACATTAGGTCCCAAGCGACCATCGTGAATATTTTTATACGTTGGCAGTGTTATACCTAGAAAGTGACATACGGTAGGTATCGTCCATAAAAGAATATACTGGTTTGGAGCGATTGAAATTTTAAGACGGTCAACTCAACCGGCAAACTACTTGACTTATTGACATGTACTCGTATAGTCACGATTATTTGATTTGGTCGTATTAGCCCAGGAACTATTATACAACAATTAGATTGCCAGTAACCACCACACACGAGACTAAAGTTTTTATATTTAAGGGTATCCCACGTGCTGACCTCTGTTGGATATTGGTGAGATCTAGTTTACCAGCGGGCTTACCATTTAAGTTCAGATAAAATAATTTTATTAAATCTAAAACTTTTGTTTCTAGATACTTCAATAACGTAACTCTGCATTGGGATGACGTCGAGTTGGCAGCATACAGGACTCAATTTAAGAAAACTTAAATGGTCTCTGCAATTGAACCAGACTGAACCTACAGCTCAAAAAATAAATTATGTACACTTATTGCACATAAGAGCTCATAAATCGTAAATTTATGAGCTGTTCTCTTGTCGGCATTTTTACCTTCCTTTAAGCCAAGAAGAGTTTGTTTTTAATCCGAATCACCTATCTTGATCGTCCCTTCGCCTTTCCCTCTACCTCCCTTCCAAGAATTCGTCTATAAAGGTAAATAATGTAAATTAAAACACATTTCATTCCATATTATTTGCTATTTTATTTTTAAAGAGGGAATGTGGAACACTAATATTATGACACAGATAGATATAACTTTCACATTCTGGGCCATAATCTGTAGATACACAAAGATTTCCAAAAGTAACAATAAAAAATATACATAAGCACAGATAAAACGCGTACATGGAGTCGATATGTTACCTTACCATCGTACAATTGACTATATGCCTTTATAACTGCTACTATTTATTCAAATGAGGAATAGAAATATCATATTTGTCTTATTTTAACATTGAAATGCCTTCATATTTATCAATTATTCAAGATTCTCGCAAAATTATTCTTGTGTTCGTGAGCCACATTTATACACAGGCACAAGTATTCGTCCATCTGCCTTATTTGTTATATATGAAGAAGAATATTTTTGGGGTTCTTAAAACTGGAATTTATAAATTACGAAACATTGTCAATTATCAAAGCTGGATGTTAATCCAATCAATCATGTTGGTCCAAAATAAACCCCTCAATCGGTGACATGTTCATTCTAGTAACACGTTATATAAGCGACAATAACTTCCCGTTAAATAATGTTAAGTAATGACATGTCTAACCTTCGTGGTAGCTTGACAGATTTATACATGGGTTAGTCGTTTTCAGTTAATGCCGCTGATCAACGAGCGATGGTAAGCTGTAACGCGACACAGTAATAATGCTTGTTTACTTATCCTTAGAATGAATAGCTATTAAATGAGGCACAGTCCGGTTAATGCGGCATGCGAAATATTCGCATCGAATGCCCTGGTTACAACATATCGCTAGAATTTTCGATGTCAATCATCTATAAAAACCTTAATATATAAATGCTATGTATGAAGATATTATGTAGTTTATTAAAATAAAATAAAAAAAACCATATAAGTACAAAGCATTGTGAGGGAGAGCACACCACAATATTAAAAGTCAATAAAATATTTATATATTCTAATAAATCTAGATATAATAGAATCATGGCAAATATTATATTTTCGATATAATATTTGATTGATGATTAATATTATAAATTATATCTAGATATAATAGAATATCAAATAAAATGATACTATAGTTGATATTATAATAAGATTATCAACATTTCTTAACCCATAAGATGGTGTGTGTCACCATCATCTATAATGAATTGAACGATTCAAACCGGACGAACTGAATTATCAAATTGAGCCAAGCAATGAATTTCATGCAACATTCACATAACCCATACGTAATGTTGTTAATTTCCTTAACTTCAGCATAACAACAGAAAATCAAACAACTTAGTCAAACAATCGTTTGAATAGAATTTCGTCTAAGTTGTGACATTGTTACAAACAACACTTTAGGTATACCAACTAGATACATATATAATTAATAAGCTCTACGTTTTTATTAGTAGACAGCTAGGCCATACTTTCAGTCATAACAACTTATGTTATAAGTGCAATAAAACGAGTATTAAGGTAAAAAAAAAAACATTAATGTATGGTATGGATACCACTAGAAAGAGAAATATTCGATACAAATAAAAAAAAATCACAACGGCGTGCTTACCTGATAACGATAAAAATAAACAACGTAAGATATATTTTGAATTAATAACTATGTAAAATATTAGTTACTAAGTTACTAAGAATACAAAATATGTACGTGCAACAGTGCAATTTCAATTATAATGACCTATGACTACCGAGAATAATTGTGTAATAAATTGACTTATTTATGACATAATATGTATAGCTGTATATTATACTATTTAACACATTAAAAATAAGAATGACAAAAATAAAAATAAATCTTGTCATCAGATCTATAAAGTACCAAGATTGCTGTTATTACATGCATAACGGCAGATTGTTGTCGAGCCAAATATGTTATGTGTGAAAAGTAACTAAGATATTGAGTGAAATTAAACATAGCATATAGTTGGTTGTAGTGTGGTTTGATAATGACCTTATGTCATTGTACACGGCTCACAAAATCTCTAAGCATTGAACCGATATTGTAATTTTTTATTTGTTCAGTAGGTCTCGGGATGATTTAGTTTCACAATAGGGCGGTTGATGGCGCTGTGAACGTGCGGCGGGGCAGTTCGTTCGTCAGTTTAAAAAGTAATAACTGCAATCTTGGTCGACATTAAACTAAATAAAACAACCGATTGTTACCTACTATATAGAGTTATGCAACAAATTTATGTATGTATTGCAATCACCCAGTTTATACCACATATGCATACAATTAATGTCAGGTATCATCATATCGTGACTAGAAATTAATTTAGTTCATCAAACTCACATTATATTGAAATAATTAATTAATTGATCAAAAATAATATCAAATATTTAGTAAACACACGGTGCGAATTAGAATCCTGCATATTAAGTAGAATAAAGAACATTACATTGAACAATTATTCCTAAAACTATATTACACATACTGTAGACAATAGAATAAATTTTGTAACTCCTATCTACCATCACACTGAATTTCCTTTAGAGTCCTAAGCTAACGGGAGAATTAGGTTTTGACCATTACAAATATATATTACGTTAAGATTAAATAAGAACAGAGAATTTAGATGTCTTATGTGCTACTTTACTGACACGTAATAACAATACACCTTAGAAAGTTGAGAGGCCGTAATTTGGACAAACTAGAATAAAAATTCACAAAAACTAGCTACACTTAAACTGCTTTTAGGTACATACTATATACATAAAAAATGTTACAAATTGTTTTAAAATCTATACATATATATATATGTAGATTATCATATAATATATTTAACTATTTACCTAAAAGCAGGGCACATAAGTGTCATTATTACTGTGATAATTTATAATTATAATTTGTATTGAGTAAATTGCATTGACATATAGGCCATCGAATCGATAAAATCTATAATGTGAGTACTTCCACCAAATGGTAAAAGCTTGCAAATAACACCTATAATATTTTCATTTCGTGTCGTGTTATTTTGTATTAGACTACATACAATTTTATTCTACATATTATGTTTATCCACTAAACTATTATGTATATAGGGTTCATCTTCATGCGGGGGATGTTTTGGTGCAGCGGTGTATTCAAATGTAATTGATTAAACTAGGGCTGTATATATTGAACTAATGAAACTATAAGCTAGAAAAAAATCACATTTCTTACACATTATACAAAGATCATTAATAAGGTAAAGGTACCCCTAACAGTAAACTTGTTCTGCTATCACCATATGTACGCTCATTCACATCGAACCCTCATCCAAAAATATCACCATCATCGCGAGATTTCCCATTATTCTTATAACTTTACATTTACCTTAGCTAAAAAAAACCTAAAAAATATTTTTCTATTCCTACAAACTATGGGGCTCATTTTTCTTAGTTAGAGAAAGTGAAAATTGATAAACAAAAGACAGCTGCCTTTTCGTGTCAATTAAGAATGTCGCTCTTCATCCCAAAGCCCATTCCCATCCTGATGTAGATGGCGGACTGGCGACCAGACTTTTACACAATATAACACTTAGTAATTAAAAAACCAATTTGAAAAATGGTGCCCAAAAATTACTTTTCTATTGAGATTCTGTTGGAAAGCAATATGAATTTATTTATTTGATGCGTGATTTATAGCATATATTGGATGTGCAATATTTCAGAATATTTTTATAACACAACACCAATAATACTGCCTAAAAATGTGTTAACTGAGACATTTTATTGATGCATCTGAGCATCACCAAAGCCTCTGCAACACATACACAACAAACTGTAAATTAATTAATCTACTTATATCATAAATGAGGAAGATGGTATGTTTGACTAAATGAATCTATTATTATATAATTAATATTGCAAGTTAAAGTACGTAATAGTGGATTTTTAGAAAGTAAGAAATAATGTGTTACTCTAAAATGTAAGACTAGTAAAATTATATTATGTATGTTCACAATGTGTATGTACGAATGAATACGTTTAAATATACAATATTAGTTACATGTTGTACATTTATAAAGATAAATAAAGCATGTTGTTTATCTTTAAAAGTATTGGGGCATTGATTGGGAGGATATTTATCGCAGTTTTACGAGGAGAAATACACTACCGTGGATTATATTAATTTGTTCACAATATGTCACCTGATTTCAATGAAAAGTTTCTCTAATTGAACGACCATTTCATTGTCAAACATCTTTCATACATGCATATCATCACACCAAGTCCCTAACGGGGTTGGCAGAGAGTATAGAGCGCCAGTTCTAACATCTTTCAAATATTTTTATTCCCACAACCATAGGTATAATCACATCAAGTTAAATACTCACCTTCAATGCATACTAAGATCTGATCTCATCAAGGTAAGCGCTGAGATCTTGGCACTGCAATGCTTTAAGATAAATATACATACATAATTATTATATAAACTATATATATAATAGATATATAATCAATCGTTTACAATCCAAGAGTGGAACACAAGTACAATTACATATTAAGGTAACACCATTAATGCTTCAGCCAATGATTCAAGTACAGTAGACAGTACTTACAATATCAACATTATATTAAAACCTATGGAGTTACGACAAGCCGCTTAGAACACTGCTCTGGCGATTCCTAGTTACATATGGCGTAGAGCCATTATGAGCATAAAACCTGGCCATACCGAGTTTGGCGGTTTCATTGAGCAGTTTGGCGAAATATTGATAATGTGGCATACTTTGTAGTAGCTTCATGTTGATATTTATATCTGGCCTTTTATATTTGACAGTGCGTGTGTGCCATACCAGTACTTTGGAGCAGTTGTCAGCGAGGGGCTCGATGTCCTCGATCTTAAGGCCGAGGCTGACGAGAAAACGATCCTCCTCGTGACCAGCGATGAAGGGCATCGACGCAGACGGCTTTAAGAACTCCATATTCACAGCGAACCCTGCCATGTCCACCGGGAATGTTCTGTAGCCAGGCCACGAGTCGAAAAATGCCACCACCTGAAATGTTTACAATGGGGGCATTCTTATATAGCTATAATATGTTCTTCTCTGGTGCAGCAACGCGCGAATTAACTACTTCACTCTGGGTGTTTCAAGCGTCAAGCTTAGCACTTAACATCAAGCGGACCGCGAGCTTGTTTGAGACTTATTAGTCCATTGAAAAGTTACATTTGGGGTTGCGTTTCTTAGAGGACGCAATTTTATTTTTTTGATGTGTAGGGGGGGTAACTGTAAAGCTAAAATCAAGTTTGTGGGGTCGCCACCCTTGTCCCACGGCCGCCATCTTGAAAATAGGGGTTGAAACGGTTTTTACGATATATCTCTTAAACTATTTATCTGATAAAAAAAATTTGTTAACGTTTTTTGTTGCTAATTAAATTCTCTATAACTTTGGTCCGGTAATTTTTTGTCGTAAAACTATAAATAAAAAAGTTATAAGTGAAAATGTTCAGAAATTCGAGAAAAAAATTTATATTTTTCGATATAACTTTTTTTTTTATCATTTTACGAAAAAACAATATCAGACCATTTTTGTAGATCGTTTTTTAAGGAACAACTTTTATAAACAACATTTTTTCATTAAGTCAATAGCTAAGGTTTTACAGCGCTCCGAAGTGAGTACTATTTTTCAGTACTCTTAACTATACATATTTTATACATGGGTACTAATAATGTGTCATCAGTTATTTATTTATTTTTTTTATTTTGTTATTATAATTCTTTTAATTCGTAATTTTGCAATGTTATTAATAATTAATTATTGACTCTTTTCCACTCCATTACAGAATTTTACAATTATTGATTTTTAAAATAATTTTAAATGTGACGGCCGTTACCGAGGATGCTGTCCAGGTAGAAAATACCCAAGCGACTATTAGGGAACAAAAGAACAGCTGCTATTATTATTATCATTATTTCTAACCTCTCTTACTGTACGAATAGCTGAGAATATTGTGTTGAAGTTGTCGTTCAACTTATATCTTTTAGTTGTGCTACATATTTCTCTACGTGAGGATGTATTTTATTCTGTTTTTAATTGTGAAGACGATTTCGAATGATTTTAGACTCGATTTTAACTGCAGTGAAAACTATTCTTTTTTTATTAGCATTTAGACTTTTTAAGCGTGCTTTTTCTATTATTCCATCATGAGTGATTGTTTTATTTGTATTTTCGGGATGTGACACAACTTCAGCTCCTTACAATATCGGTAAAATGAAATTTGTGAAAACCCTGGAAAAACATATAGAGTTTGCAAGTGGAACGGCTTTATTTCTCAACAAGAGAGTTGACCCTGCTTTGCTCACTGTAATTGGTGAACGTTTTTTTATCTCGTTATACGGTGGTAATAAAGATGATAATTCTCTTGACAGCCTAAGATACAAACAATTCGCCAAGGCAGTGACAAAAATTACATTTAATTTATCTTCACTTCCTCCAACACAAGACACAGCTCGCTTTCATACTTTCCGAGTCTACCATCAGGTCCAGTCGTGGCTTGGCAATAATAATGATCCTGAAGACTGGGGCTGGAAAAAATGTGGAAAATTATTAATGCCAGTGCAGAGCTCTAAACCTCCAGCACCCCCTGAGCTTCTTAAATTGATCTTTTGTAAATGCAAAGGAAACTGTGGAGCGATGTGTGGATGTCGAAAGCAGGGCTAAAATGTTCCGCAGTGTGCTTCCATTGTTCTGGAGAGACTTGCGGTAACGTAATGGAACTCTCAGAATTAACAAACGAAAATGACTTCGATGATGAACCGCCGACATTGACACCCCTTCCTTCTCCAGTTCTCCCACTGATATTTGATTCAGAAAACCGATTCAATGCTGAGCTGCAGCCTGGTCCATCGAAAAGACCGAGGACGGAGTAGTTCAAATTTATAAAATCACCGTGGATTAGGCCTATTGGGGATACCACGTAAAAAAAAACGCGCCTCCAGACTCTACCCCGTGGGTGGTGAGGAAAAGAGTCAATAATTAATTATTAATAACATTGCAAAATTACTAATTAAAAGAATTATAATAACAAAATAAAAAAAATAAATAAATAACTGATGACACATTATTGGTACCCATGTATAAAATATGTATAGTTAAGAGTACTGAAAAATAGTACTCACTTCGGAGCGCTGTAAAACCTTAGCTATTGACTTAATGAAAAAATGTTGCTTATAAAAGTTGTTCC
>JACCPG010007464.1:0-10554 GCA_016069955.1 Drepana arcuata
TCAATATTTCTTTTTTGGTTTTTGGTCATAAAACCACATAAGAAAATCCAAAAATTTTCTTCCCCCCCAATCTGGGCATTTCCGTCGCATTGGCTCTTTTAAACGCCGGATTCGCTCAAATAATATTTATTATTTACCGTTTGACCTTCCGGCTAGAATTCTGTAGGAATCACATTGATAATCAATGAAAACAGTCAACATTTTGACTTTGACTTTGGATCGACTTTGGCGTGGTTTTATAGGTTTCGGTTCAGTTGGAAGGCGCTACTCCCAAGCTTGTTGACTAGTTTAACTAACTAACTAACTAACTCGGAAAATAGTAATCGCCGGTGATATCAATATCAACACATTAAAGAAGGGTAAAATCACAGATGAATTAAAAGATCTCTCAAATAACTTTAATTTAAAGATACACATCAACGTACCTACACGTAAGCTGTCTTGCATCGATCACATCATAAGCAATATACCAGAAGCGATAGCGACAGTTCTTCCGCTGTATCTTTCTGATCACGACACAGCTCAAATGCTATCCTTTCCCGTAAAGCAATTGCCCCATAAACCGACAACATATTCAATATATAGAAGAGATTATAACCCAAATAATATTAAGAAATTTAAAGAGTGTTTAAAAAGCTTAGCTTGGTCGGAAATTTATTCGGAAACGGACGCAAATAGGGCATTTAAAAATTTTCACCAGTTGATATGTTTATTCTACAATCTTTGCTTTTCAAAAATCAAAATGAATATAAATCATAAAAACAAACAGAAGTGGGTGAGCAGGGGCTTAAGGAAAAGTTGCAATACAAAACGTTTCCTTAGGCATAAATATTATAAAACAAAAAGTAGCACCAATAGAACCAACTACACAACTTATTCTCGTATTTTAAAAAAATGTATATACGATTCCAAAAGGAACGCAAATATCAGGTATATAAATAAACATAATAATAAATGTAAAGCAACATGGACCATTGTAAAAAATGAAATAAATAAACATTCGCGTATACACAACATAGATACCATTAAAATAGACAATAAAGTACTTACAAACCCCACCAAAATCGCCTCAGTCTTCAACGAACACTACATAAATCACAATATGACGCCACCAACAGAAGCAACAAATAGCTCTCAACAAAAATATCATAAAACAATTAAATTAAATTCCATGTTTCTCAAACCTATGACAGAAAGTGAGGTTAGACTAGAAATAATGTCATTAAAAAATACAGGAGCTACAGGTCATGATGAAATAAATACAAAAGTCATAAAAGCCTGTGTTAATGAAATTTCAGCAGTCTTGACATATTTGATCAATTTATCTTTCTCAGCAGGTTGCTTTCCAGAAGAACTGAAACTATCAATTATAAAACCATTATTTAAAAAGGGAGATAAAACGGATCTGAATGCCTTTCGTCCAATAACATTAATACCTATTATATCTAAAATATTTGAAAAGTGCATGCATAAAAGACTGACGGAATATTGTAATAAATTTAATATAATTGAGAATAATCAGTACGGTTTCCAAAAACACAAATCTACTACAATAGCCATATTCTCTCTCGTAAAACATATTCTATCAAGTGTTAACAATAACTACATGACCACCGGGCTTTTTCTTGACCTATCAAAAGCCTTTGATTTAGTTTCACATGATACATTACTTCAGAAGCTTGAGAATATTGGTATAAGAGGCCCCACGCTACAGTGGATCGCGACATATCTAGCTAATAGGCAACAGAGAGTAATTATTGATAAAATTGATGAACGCGGAAACATGCAGTCATATACATCTGATTATAAATATAACCGGCAGGGTGTTCCACAGGGGAGTGTACTGGGACCTATCTTATTTCTGCTGTATATTAATGACATTGTCCATACTACAAATCATAAGTGCATCTTATTTGCTGATGACATATCGATTATAGTAACAACCAATAAAAAAAACAATACAGTGCACAATCATGAAATAGATATCAACAACACAATTAATACACTAATTCTTTGGTTAGAACAGAATAACTTAAAAATAAATTTAGAGAAGTCAGCATATATACAATTTAATAAATCAAATAATAATAAATTTAATTTGAAATTGAAAATACCGAAGATTCAAGAGGTAGCACATACAAAATTCTTAGGTGTTATTATAGATGAAGGCATGAATTGGAAAGTCCACGTAGATAAATTATCTATTTCCATAAATAAATTTGTGTATGCGATTAAACAAATAAAAATTGTAACAAATACTAATACAGCTATAATGTCATACCGTGCATACGTTGAATCACTGCTTCGTTACGGACTTGTAGTTTGGGGCAATAGCACTGACCAGAATAGGCTATTTATAGCGCAAAAAAAGTGCATTCGAGCATTATTTGGGCTTTGTCCTTTGGACTCGTGCCGACCAGTGTTTAAGAGTCTTGGACTACTGCCACTACCTTCTCTTTATATCTTCGAAGTGTGTATGTTTGTATGGAAACATAAAAACCTCTTTCAAACAGCAGATGGCGTTTGCGCGCGAAATCGTAGAGATCCATGCAGACTTGTCATTAGTGAAATTCCTAGGTTAAGTAAATATAGTAAAAGTTGTATGTTCATGTGTATTAGAGTATTTAATAAGTTACCTAGTGAATTTAAGTTATTAAGCCATAGGCAATTTAAAGTTCAACTGTATATGTGGTTGAATGACAATAACTTTTATAGTGTTCAAGAATTTTTTGAATACTAACCTGGATTTGCATGCTGAAAACTCGGCAAAACATGTATGTACAAAATTATTTATTTATTAACACCAAATTTATACCATGTTTTTTGCAAATAAATGATTATTATTATTATTATTATTATTATATCAAACTCGTAAACCCACGTCCCGTCACCAGTGACAATACGTTTCATGAATGTTGGGTCGGTATTGACTCGTTTTAGTATGTCCTCAGCGACACTTAATCGATTAATTCAGGTCTTTTGGGACTAGCCGAGCGGCAACATGTTTCATACCCACATATCGATCGAGTATCATTTCATATCATTTTTATCCGTATAATTGAAATGGTACGGATCGACTCGATGCAAAATTCTACTCAACAAAACTAAAGGCGCCGGCGCCGTTCATATAATTAGGCCTTTGAACTACGGCGTTGCATTGATCTACATTTCAGTAACGGAGAACATAACATAACTTTGCATGAGATAAATCGGTAAAATAATTAATATTCAAGATTTGATTATAAATTTTATTCTCCTTCATACTACCACTAGCTGTCTCGCCCAGCTTCGCTTGGGTGAAAAAGTAAAATTGCTCGTAACACGATCACAGCACCACCTATCGGGTCCAATTTTGAGATGTAAGCTATACTATCTTTTAAGTTGGATCAAACTGTACACGGTGTGCAAATTTGATTGAAATTGGTTAAGTAGTTTAGGAGCCCATCGCGGCCAAACAATGTGACACGTAATTTATATATATATTAAGATCGTGGCAAATAAGTATTTTTTACATGCAGTCGTCACCTATATATACGAGGGGCTACTTCGTAGGAGCAAATTGAATCAAACATCCCCTTCTAGTTAGCCTCACCTCAGAAACATTCACGGAATATCATCAACCGCAGGCCTATAATACAAATACAAAGTAGCATTAGTTTGGTTGCCTCTGTAGCGTTAGCTAATCGCCCTAATCGGGGGATCCTTGCGCCCAATCTCTTGAAGTTGCTCTTGTTCAAGTATACTCGTAGGGTTGCCACTGTATATTTGCAAATATCTTTATATCATCTGATTTTTCAGAGCTCATCTGCGGGACATCCGCGATAGGACAGTTCTGCGGCTGATCGAGTCAAACGACATCGGCGGCGTAGCTTTCCCTGGAGCCATGGGTGCGGGTAGTGTAGCTATGCCCGCCAATGCTACCCCGTGCGCTGGCCCATCCACCTGGGATCAAGTAAGCGTCTATAGATTTTTTTTATTACTTAGGGCTGGCTGAATTCTACGTAAATTTTCAAGCATTCGACTCTGACGGGAAGAACCTTATATACAATTTCTCACGTACTATATTGCTTCGAACTAGGATTTACTGGTAGTTCATTTGTCAACTTATTGATACTTACAGCATATGTTTATCTCAACACCTACATCATATAATTTGTATATTCTTATTATACTTTTAGAGTGCAAATTTTTGCTCTTCTTAACTATTTCTTGCGGGGATATGTTACAATATGTACCAGAACAAGAGGAAATCACGATATGACCAGAATTTTTATACATGTATCATTGGGATTGGGATCTCCAAGTAGGTACAGTAATTCCGAAAACGTTTCCGTAAAACATGCTGCAGCGTTTGCCCGCTTAAAGGACTTTCGTTGCTCAGAACTGTACGGAATGTAGAATCTGTTTTCTTGTTACATTTATTGCGTTGTCATGTTGATAGTTGCATCTATCAATTTGTACAAAAAAAAACACGTGAAAAGATTTTTATCTATACCTAGTATAGAACAAAATCGAAATCCACGTTTTATTTTCAGACTTTTAAGATAAAAAAAAGCATTTATTAAATGATTTTAGGCAGCTAGGGCGCAATGGTATAATTAATATCCGCACCCGGGCGGGCACTCGCTCTAAATGATCTCTATAATCTGCCCCTTCCTGCTTCCGTAATTGAATTAAGTACCCATAGTCCAACATGTCCGTGCAAATATTATAGAGCTACTAAATATATATATTCATATCAAAGTACAATATCCCCCCGTGAGGGTCTCGGCGTGATGATATGTAATATTGCAATGCAATTCGTCCATATTTCCATCCATCCATGCAATTCATTTGTCCAATTAAATATAAATTTATTTATATCAATAATTAGACAGGGCTCTTTACGTACGCGTTATATTTTCTTCTGAAGCGTAAATGGGTTATTATAACGGCTTTCCTTCATTTTGATGCTCGTGCTGAGGTATTATTCTACTCGAATTCGTAATCTTAGTTTTCAAGTAACCAAGCAAGCTTCCACCCACTTACTATAGTACCAGTATGAATGTAAAATATCGGGGCAGGCAAAGAGACACATATATTTCATTCGCTTCGACCACATTCTTTGTCTTCGACCACGTCTTTTCACACATGCTCGCCGATTTCGAGTGCTCTTGACGTTCCCGTCCTTGACTGTACGATCGATTTCGTCTAGGTAGTGCGTGGTCTTCCTCTGCCACTTCTTGCATACACTTTCGTTTTGTATATCTACCTTATACATTAATTATTTCTATATGTCCAAACCAACGTAACATGCATTTCTTCATCTTTTCAATGATACACTCGCTTACACCAGTATTTGCGTTTTTTTTTATTGCAAATTCGATCTTAAAACGTTATGCCGCACATGAAAAAATTGCATCTCAACTGCACTATTTATTTATGCTTATTTATTTATTTATTATAATGTCCACCTCGTTTGGATATGCTTGCTAGATATGTATAATAATGCCTTAACTCACCACAGGCTTCGTCATACAAGAAAAGTTACCTATCAGCACATGATTCGTCATAAAGTCCGCGTTTCCACGATGTATCGCTAAAGAAATACGCTGACCCAAGTACGAGCCCAAGTACGCATCCCCTTTCGCGCAACCGGTTGCCCAAGGCCTTGCCAAATTGTTTTGCCTCCGAGTACCAGGGTCCAGCTATTTCAACAGCCAGGGGTACTAAATCGTACATTGACTTAATGCTTCTTTCATTTGCTTTAGAATTTGCCCATTTACCGATATAACACACTAAGTCACTTGTTCTATCTCTTTCGAATACCAGAATCTTAATCTTACCTGCGTTTAGACGCAGCCCCTTCTATTCACATCCTTCTTTTATGATGGTAACTATTATTGTCTGTAATTCACCTTCGGATGGAGCCAGTAAAACTGCGTCATCGTTTCCCATTTTCAAAACACACATGACCAGGTGCATGCAGGCGGATGCGATTTTCTTTTCGATTGTAGCCCAACATTTTAGTGCTGATGTTAAAATATACCCTTACTGAGAAAATACAAAAAATTCCTGAAATTTAATATGCCTGAAAGCCTTGTTAAACCAAGCCCTCCATTTAGGTTTAGTCATCAAACCTAACCAAAAGCTTTTAATTAATCCCGGCGTTTAAATTTAACACAGAGAGCTTGGTCCCAAAGCAAACATTGCAACACCCGGAAGCTCTAGTGTACACATTAGGTCAAAGCCGAAGCGTTGCATGGTTAAAATATTGCTACTACGATATACCAACCTGCCTAGTAAAGTTTACTTTAACAGTTTAGCTTAGGTTTCTCACTAACATTTAAATTGTTACGTTCACATTTGTAATATCTCTATATAGTAGCTCAACTATCAGAATACAAAATATAGTTTGTTAAAAACAGGAACACAGGTACGTATATACATACATACATATACGTGTACAGGCCTATAGCAATTCTCAAGGGTATAAACAAAATTGACAAAAAATATATTGATGACCTAATTAGCCTTGCCTTCTTAGAAAAAAATAAATAATAAAAGGAACGCAACATGGTTTTCGTCATAATAGAAGCTTAGAAGCACAGCTACAGTACTATCTGAGTTTATTGATAAAGTTAATAAAGCGTCAAATGCTTGATTTTGCCATATTTATTGTTTTTGGACGGATTTGGATTTTTGGACGAGAGCTGCTGCCGACAAATTGTTGTCCAGTTTGGCAGACTTACTATTTAAGTCAAACTTGGTTCCTTTATTGAACAAAAAAAAAACAAAATACGCGCCGTGTTCCTCGCTTTTTAGGTTTTATTACTTATTATTCCTAGAAAATATTTTATATATCAGGTGTTTAACATACATATGTATGTATATGAGCCTGATTAAAGATTAAGTGTCCCTCATGATGTACACGGAAATCAAAGAGATTGCGCCCAACAGAGGCAATTGGAAGGAAATGTTTCAAAACGCTGACCAGAGCCAAGTTCTTAAACGATAATGTAATTGAAAAAACATTTTTTGCGCAGGATCCAAGCTATTTCAGCGAGCCTGAAATAGACACGGACTACCACGTCCACAAACCAAAGGTAAGTTTCCTGTTTGGTTGCTGTATTAAAGGTAAGTTTAGAGTAAGTTGTTTTAGAGGTCCTTAATAAACATGATAAGGGATTAACTGACAAGTGCTAATGAAATATATATCTGTCGGGCAAAATTATCATTATCTAAATTATACAGCAGTGGACGTGCGTAAGTAGATTAATAGCAGCTGACATGACTTAAAAAATACAGGTAACTTTAAAGATTGGGTCCGATATGTCTAAAATCAACTGATGTGAATAGGTAAGATTGTAAAGATCAAAAAGGCTTGTTTGGATATGTAGAAAAGATGAGTGACGAAATTGTTTTTATTTGACATTTAAGCTGACATTACCAAGTTAAATCCAAATCCGACCAGCTATGAAGAAGTAACATTTAATTAATTCCCACACTTACACTCGCATCTTTGCTAGTAGTGCGATTGATATACAAAATATCTTGGAAGTACACAAATTTTACAATTGACTCTTTTAACATCTTTTTGCGGATGAAAGCATAATTTTTTACTAGCTGTATTGGTATGGCTCCACCTAGTAACGTCAAGAGTACTCGAATCTGTTGAGCATGTATCAAGAGACTAATGCGAACTATTCTCCCCGCCTACCCCGTGAGAACTCGCCGTGATAATATATGTAGCATTTTTTTCAAGAATCGAAAAAATTAATAGGCTTAATAATTTTGTACATTTTATTTAAAAATGGTAACAAACTGGTATGGTGTCTTATGATTATAATAATGCAAGATTAAAAACAGACTTAAAGCTAATAATAAATAAAACGACACGCAATGGCAAGTAAAGAGTCCCTGTGCACTTGCTGAAAAGGTTTCCCTTCCCATATCAGAAGTAGTTTCCTTAAAAGCTTGTGTTGGGTATCTGACTGAAAAAATGCCCACGAAAAGATCTCTCAAATAAATGAAATCAATATCATTATTGAAATGAGTGCAAAAGGTTTTAGATTTCGTTCATTTAACATAAGTTATAAAATTTATTATTGAAATTTAGGCATTGTATGTCTTAATTATTTACATTAATGTATAGGATTTTAATTCTAAAGAGACAATAAATAAAGGAGAGCTTTTCATAAGCGGTTCTGGTGGAAAATTGGTATGAAAAAAACATTTTAACGAGCGGAATACTTAGAAGAAAGTATTGTGCTGAATGGAATTCAATTATGTAGTAGTAAGTAGTGTTTAAATCTTGCACACCTCTTCGTTTGATGCTATTATTAACATTCTAGAATCTAGATGATGATTAAGGAGAAGAAAAACATTCAGAATAAAATTACAGAAATTAATCGGTCCATCACCAGCGCTACTGCGAGTCGTAATTTTGTAGGAAAAGCTTTTACAAACTGATCCTTACCATAATAATAAAATAGTTAGGTACATTTTGTACAATCTATAATGAAAAGTGATAATCTACGTTACAATTAAAAGTTTAGAACGCTCTACAAATAGGTAGTCCTTTGTAGTAGTGAGCTCCACTGTAAAGTTTCTTCGGTGTTGATCTCCAAGAGAGAACGAGAGCCTTTTTGAAGGGTTCAGGAGCACAACCACTGCAGACTTGCATTACTGCTTTTACTTCAGCTTCAGCTGGCTCTCTCTCATCGACCTGGAAAGCGAGATCACATTTATATTCCTACGTTAAAGCACATATGTATGATTCTGTAATTTAATTGATTAAAAATAAGCTAAGTTATTAACTCAATAAGTTATGGGAATACATTGTAATGGTTTTGTATTTTTTATGTTTGTCTGTAATTTTGAAGTGACCACTAAAATGATTGCTTTAATTACAGTCACGCTTAGTAAAATCCTGTTTTATGAACCAAAACCACAATAATACAGATTTAATGATACATATTTTTCTGGGTAATTTTCATCATGCTGTTTCTGACATTATATTGAGGTACTTACCGTTTGCTTCTGCAAATTTTGCACAGGCAGGTTTCCTACCACACCCGCTAACCCATTTAGTAATGACTCCTGAGATACGATATCGTCTTCTTTGCTGCTATCCAGCAAGTCCGGGGCTAATAATGCATCATCTACTATGGATCCGTCAGACAACGCTACGAGTTCACGTTTATCTTTTTTAGCTGCAAACAATATTTATAGCTTTTGAACAAGGCTTAGGGAAAATTGTATTATTCCTTAAAAATAAGTCGTTGGAATTCTCTCGATATTTCTAGATCACTTGTATGGCTTGAAAACCTCATAATTAAAAATAAATTAACTGCTAAAATACCGGTACAAAAATTTGGATGAAAATTGTTGATATATTACGAACACTTAAGTTGATAGTCGTGTCGTGTGTACGACCCGTTCGTAATCATAGCTTAGTACACTGATCAGTATACCCTTAATATCAAATCAGCTGTTTACAGTGATTCGGTAGTTGTAGGTACGCTTAGTTTTTCTGTAGCATCCATTACTAGATCAAAAAAGCCAATAATTGTTTAGCATATTTAAAGTAAAAACATTCAGGTATTTTGTTTAATGCATACAAAGTAAATAAAAAGGATGTGTAGTTACTGACCTAGATTGGGTTCGTCTATCAATGCTTTTTCGGGATTGTCCCTCTTGTCACGCTTTTGCGAGTCTCTTTTATAAATATTGTGTGGTGAACTATCATCTATGTACTGGACATTAGCAGGGTTCAAGAGAGATCCTGAAAGTACAACGGTGGTACCCTTGGCGGGTCCAAGAGTCTGTCTATTAGAAAACTGGCCTTGGCTCAGTTGCGCCGGCGTTGGTATTAATGTCACTTGTTGAATCTGTCCTCTCAAATGTTCGCTCGGACCATGCACGCTGTTAAGGAGCTGCTCAGAAACAACACGGTTGCTCAATTGCCCGTTAATATACCCTTGTTGTAGTTGAAGACCATTGGGGAGCTGAACTGGAATCATTTGTTGAACCCCAGCTAGGTTGAGGTTTGGTGCTCTTTGTAATTGCCCACCAATGAGGAAGTTTCCATTTCCAAGCGGCATTGGCTCGGGTGGTGGTGGCTCGGTGGGTGGCTCAGTAGAAGCTTCAATAGGAGTACCGTCATGCTTAAAGTGATGGACATGGTGATGTTTGTGATCTTTATGAGCTTTGCCGGCCGTTAAAGCGACGTGGTACAACTGAAGCATTGTTACTTCACCTAACAAGCCAGCTTGGTCTAGAACAAATAATTACATAATAGATATCGATCATGCACACCTTCTTGTCAGTCTCGTGAAAAAACCAACATACTTTTTACTTGCTCCGTACCGTCTGCCTTCTTGTATAAACGTCCCTGTTCTTGGCCACTTAGGGCTAAGCCACCGCCTTTAATAACGTGCCCGACGAGCTGGAAATAGAGAATACGGTTATTAATGCGAAACTCTTCAAAGCACTGAACCGGAATCTCATTGATAGAAGTAGCTACTGAATTAGTATTGGATTTGTTTCATACAAAACGTACAGGATAATCCA